>CM029630.1:9132073-9182073 GCA_017311315.1 Dendrocalamus latiflorus | reverse complement strand
ATTGATAATAAGCAAGAGGTACTAGTTGATTTTATTTGAGCGCTATCTCGCGATGACATATTAGCCATTAGTTACCAAAATTATTTGCAGGAAAATATAGAGTTGATATAATAAAACGATGCAACAATTGTGGCAACATGTTGTTGTAGCTGTAAGAAATATTGTGCGCAGTATCTGTATAATGTTAGCGACCAGTTTATTTGATTTGGGCACTAAATCAACATCAAAGATTTCTTAAAAATAGGGAGTTGGTCTATGGAGTATTGCATCAACCAATAAAATTTTCAAATTTATGCTCAAAATGAGTTAGGAGAAATGAAATACACAATCTTGCTGTGTGTTGTAAGTTATGACTTTTTTCTCTTTTTTTTTGTTTTCTTTTAGTTTATGTTTGTCACGTAATTCTATTTTTTTTGTTTCTTCCAACACTCAATTTGAATGCAACTTAAAGTGAACTGATAGTTAATAAAGAAAAAAATGGTATCGCCTCACTAATCGATCATTTCAAGTCTTGCGACGACGTCGAGCAGAGTCACTATCGAGCAACGTTTGACGGTCAACATCCAAAGTGTCCCAGCTGGGAACGTATGAAGCGCTCCCGACCCTTTCTGATTCATTTAATCATTTGGCTCACTTGGACGTCGTATGGTGCTTGGTTTGAACAGGTTGTCTGGAGAGGGGAGATAGTTTGGGCAGCGTAGCTCCAGATATATTATGCCAACTGATCTAATCGTTCAGAGAACACTGCTAAGTGGTCACGGTCAACTGCAATAGAAAAGGAAGTAACCGTACAAATTGGTCTTTTGTATGTTGATCTTATGTTTAGTAATCCTGTGCACAATATCGTTTACTGTTTTTTCTTCCTTTATTTCCGGTTGGTTTGTTTATTTCCTTTCCTTGTTTGCTGGGTTGGATGATCACCCTGCGTGGTGGAGAAACCAACTAGTCCGAGTCGTACGCAATGGCCGGGATGTGTGGGCTGATGGCACAACCGATTATGGCGTGCATGTCGCAGGTCTATTTAGGGCCTGTTTGGATCCCATAGGCTAATTACTAGTTGTTAATTTTTAGTCCTTGTAGATCCAGACAGGAGGGCTAATGAGTGGGCTAAAGTTTAGCCAAAGCCCCAACTAGTTGTTAGCCAACTAGTTGGCCAAACCCAACTAATGAGGGCTAAAGGACCAGCCGGATGGAGAAAAGACGCCAATACCCACGCCAACCCTCCCAGACCGCACAGACCCACGCCGAAACCCACGCCCTCCCTCTCAGGGGTATAACAGACTTTGTACTGAGATAGTAGTACTTATTAGTCCTTGGATCCAAACAGGACTGGGCTAATCTTTAGCCAGCTAACAACTAGTCCTAGTCTATCCAAACAGGCCCTTAGTCTCTTTCCTTTTATTTGAATGTAGCAGCTTATAATAGAGAAAGAAGAGAAGAAAACGCTGAGCAGTTCAGTCAGCGGCAAATACTGTTGCTCGTCTCCTGTTTTCGTTTTTCAAAGAAGTGTTGAGTTGCAGGCAAAGGGCTGACAAGTGGTATCAGAGCAATGTCAGCGTCGGCCGGTCGTGCTTCCAGGACTTCTCCGCGAGCACGTCGAGAGCGCTCCCAGTCGCGCCGACCACGGCACCACGACAATGGTGACCGTGAGATCGTCGTGCAGCGCGTCGTGAAGGAGGTCGGAGGATCGGCTTCGTACCCAATGCTCATGAAGACGAATTACAATGACTGGGCGCTCCTCATGCGCATCATGCTCCAGGCAAGAGGACTCTGGGACGCCGTCAACATCGGTGATGTCGGGTTCCAGGAGGATCGAACGGCGCTCGAAGCGATACTTCGCGCCGTGTCGCCAGAGATGATATCGACGCTCGCTGTCAAGGAGACGACGAAGGAGGCCTAGGACGCCATCAAAACGATGCGCGTTGGTGTCGACCGCGTGCACAAGGCCAATGCACAACGGGTTCGCAAGGAGTATGAGGCTATCGAGTTCCGCGACGGCGAATCGGTGGACGACTTCACGCTCAGGCTGAACGCCATGGTGAATCAACTCGCTACGCTTGGTGATCCTAAGTCGGAGGATAAGGTGGTGGAGAAATTTCTCTGTGTTGCACCAGAAAGGAACTCCCAATTGGTCCTTTCCATCAAAACGCTACTCGATTTGTCCACTCTCTCCATTGAAGAAGTCACTGGGAGATTGAGGACTGTGGAGAACTGCGCATCGGCGAAGGGAGGCGAGACCAGCGGCAAACTCTTACTCACGGAGGAAGAGTGGGCCGCAAGGGTCAAGGAGCGCCAGGGAGAGACCTCCACTAGAGGCAACAAGTCAGGGAATCGTCGGTGTCGTGCACCACGCTGACGAACATCCCTGGCACCAGCGACGGCAAGGAGGCAAATATGCGGGACGTATCCAAAGACAAATGTCGCAACTACGGAAGAGTTGGCCACTGGGCCAAAGACTGCCGAAGCAAGGCGAAGCGGGGAGAAGCCCATCTGGTGCAAGGCGATGATGACGAGCCCACGTTGCTGTTGTCGGTGGGATCGGCTAACGCGGGCGTTTCAAATTTGGTGCTGCCAAATCCCACACCGGAGCATTGGAGACGCAGATGGCTGAGGAGGCAACTTTGATGCTTCCCATGGCGGAGCCACTGGAGACGCCGGTGGCCAAGGAGGCAATACCAACGATGCAGGTCCTCCATCTAGTGGAGGAGAGGGTGCTGGCATAGCTCGACGTCGACACTGGGTGAAACGACCGCCTGTGGTACGTCGACACCGGCGCCACCGATCATATGATGGGCTCCCACAGTTTCTTCTCCGAGCTCGACACCGGTATCGGGGGCACGGTGAAATTTGGCGACAGCTCACTGGTGGAGATTGAAGACCAAGGAACGATCCTGTTTGCTTGCAAGAATGGCGAGCACCGCGCCCTTACGGGGTGTACTTCATTCCTCGGCTCACCTCCAACATTCTCAGCGTCGGGCAACTTGACGAAAATGGCTGCAAGGTGTTGATTCAAGATGGCGTCATGAGGATCCATGATCAAAAGAAGCGGCTGCTCGCCAAGGTAAAACGCTCGCCGCGTCATCTCTACACTCTGATGCTTAATGTCGCGTAGCCTGTGTGTCTGTCGGCGTGTAGCTCGGAGGAGGTTGGCGCTAGCACGCGCGCTTTTGGGCATCTAAATTTCCAGGCACTACAGAAGCTAGCCCAGCATGACATGATGCGCGGGCTCCCACCAGTGGATCATATCGAGCAGGTGTGCGATGCATGCCTTGCTGGAAAACAACGGCGCACTCCCTTCCCCGAGCACGCCAACTACCGCACTGAAGAAGTGCTCGAGCTTGTCCATGGGGACATCTGCGGGCCGATCGCTCCCACCACGCCAAGCAGTAACCGCTTCTTCCTGCTGCTGGTCGACGACAAGAGTCGTTTCATGTGGTTGTGCCTTCTCGCCAGCAAAGACCAAGAGGCACAAGTGATCAGGCGATTCAAGACTGCGGTTGAGATGGATTCCGGGCGCAAGCTGCGGGCGCTGCGCACGGATCGCGGCGACGAGTTCACCTCGGTGGAATTTGGTGAATATTGCGCCGAGCAAGGAGTGCAACGCCAGTTAACCGCTCCCTACTCCCCGTAGCAGAACGGAGTCGTGGAGCGGCGCAACCAGACGGTTGTGGCGATGGCCCGAAGCATGATGAAGGCGAAGAATCTGCCCGGGAAATTTTGGGGGGAAGCGGTGTCCACAGCGATGTTCATTCTCAATCGGTCGCTGACAAGAAGTGTCGATGGCATGACTCCATATGAGGAGTGGTGTGGAAGGAAGCCGGCAGTGAGGTACCTCCGCATGTTTGGTTTTGTGGTCCATGTGAATAACGTGAAGTCGCACCTCAGAAAGCTTGAAGACCGCAGCAGTCCAATGGTGTTTGTCAGCTACGAAGTAGGCTCGAAGGCCTACCGGGTGTTCAATCCGGTCACCAATCGAGTGCACGTGACAAGGGATGTCGTCTTTGACGAACAAGCCCAGTGGGATTGGGGCTCACAGCAGCCAGAATAGAGTACACCGCCAGGCGCTGATCCTTTCGTTGTGGAGCACACCACCGTCGATGTCATAGGAACGCCCGTGGAGGATCCAAATTCAGAGGCGCATGAAGCCGCAGACTCTGCGCTAGTCACCGGGCAACCTGCTACGTCAAGTTCAGCTGGCCTCGCCGCGCACCCCAGCATGCGCGCCTGCTGAACTCGCGGCTGCAACAGGCAATGCTCTCTTGCCAGCAAATGTGCCGGATATTGAATTTGCCTCGCCTCCAACAGATGCGAGGGAAACCCTTGATGTCGACCAAGATGACGACGCCCCGGTCCGCTTCCGCACCCTCGACAACATCATCAGACCGGCGTCCGTGCTTAACTTGGCGCAACGTGAGCTTGTTTCTCATTTTGAGGACCTGCTGCTCACCTCTGTCGAAGAACCGGTTTCCTTCCGAGAGGCCGAGCAGAACCACTCTTGGAGAGGGGCAATGATCGATGAAATGGAATCAATTGAAGGGAATCAAACATGGGAGCTGGTTTATCCTCCTGCCGGTTGTCGCCCGATCGGCCTCAAATGGGTGTATAAGGTGAAGCGGGATGAGCGCGGCAACATCGTGCGACACAAGGCGTGCCTCATCGCAAAAGGGTACCTGCAACGATCAGGCATCGACTTCGAGGAGGTATTCGCGCCGGTTGCTCGCATGGACTCTGTACGCTTGCTGCTCGCAGTGGCTGCATCGGAGAATTGGGAGGTACACCACATGGATGTGAAGACGGCGTTCCTCAACGGTGAGCTGTCTGAGCTGGTCTATGTTGCGCAACCGCTAGGCTTTGTGTGTGACGGCGAGGAGCAGAGTCACTATCGACCAACGTTTGACGGTCAACATCCAAAGTGTCCCAGCTGGAAACGTATGAAGCACTCCCAACCCTTTCTGATTCATTTAATCATTTGGCGGCTATCGTGCGTCAAGGTGTGTACAGTGTACGCACTAGGTTCTTTTATTACATGCACACAACGCAAAGGTCGAGAGACTAACAATGCCAGCCTGCCAGGTCAAGCACGCCAGCAAAGATAGATTTTGCTCTTTGATCGAAGTCGAACAATATGGTCATTTTTTTTTAAGCTTATGATTTTTGCCTACAGTTTGTGGTTTTTGGGCTATTTGTATAAGAAATTACAGAGTAACAGAAATTCACGTGCGATTTTTACCGATATAAATGAAGTTGGTACAGTATATACTACAATCAACTAGTAGACCCTATATTGAAAAAAATACTCCATTTAAAAGCTATAACTAGTAGACGCTATTATGAAAAAAAACTCTCTTTAAAAATTAGTTACTATAAAAAAGCTGAAAAACAACCTTTTAAAGCTGAAAAGAACATGTTCTATAAATGCTACCTTGCAGTTGACTTATTCATTCATCAGTGAAGACTTTGGCTTTATTCTTTTTGGTTTTTGTTGTAGTTTTTTTGGGTTCAAAATTATATACGTCATCTATGTTAGTATCTTCGTCATTTGCTGTCATCTAAAAAAATAGCCAAAAGCTATAAGCCATATTTCAAAAAAACATAGCCAAATCATCATCTCTTAGAGAGGAAGTCGTTTTTTAGTTTCTTCTGTTACTGAGTATCCTAGAGCATATATCTGGGGGCAGATCAAATGATCTTGCCATCTAGAAGAGATAACTGGAAATGAAGATAAAAAGATCAATATGATCCGGAGAAACAATTAAAATCTATCCCTGGGTGGTACAAATAGGGGTTGTCTAGGTGGTTGCAAGCTACACTTTAAATGGTGTGCACAATTAAAGCTACAAACTATCTTCTATTTATAAAACGAAATTACAGAAATATACCCGTGGGAAATTTTTTTACAAAAATAGGCTCCAGTCGCCCCCCCCCCTAATTGGGCGACTGGAGCTAATCGCCCAACCAAGAGGCAACACGTGGGGAATATGGCAACGGTTGGGCGAATTATTGCTGCCTCTCGAGCGTTGGGCAACTGGATTCCAGTCGCTGTACGGTTAGGCGACTGAAGTTGCAGTCGCCCAATGCCAGGGCGACGGGGGGGGGGGGGGTTTAAGACAGCACACTCGGCCGCCGCCCACTGCCTAGCACTTTTTTTCACTCATTCTGTGCTCAGAGAAGAAAGGAGAGAAGAAGAGAAAAGAAGAGGAGAGGAAGGAGGGGAAGAAAAGCAGGGGAGAAGAGGAGAGGGAGAAGAGGAAAGGAAGAAGAGGAGAGAGAGAGGAGAGAGAGAGGAGAGGGAGGAGAGGAGAGGGAGAGGAGGAGCGGGAGAGGAGGACAGAACAGGAGGAGGTGAGAAGGTGGTGAGGGAGGAAGGAGGAGTGGAAGCTATTCCATCTATTTAGATCCTCAGATCTAGATATTTTTTGATTATGTTGTATTTGCAGTATTATTTTTATGAAATATTAGTGATAGTAACAATTGTAGATGTAGAAAATTTAGTAAAATTTTAGTATAGAAATGTTAGTATAGAAAAGTTTTAGTATACATTTTGTAGTATGGGACATTTTGTAGTATAGAAATTTTAGCACAATTTTTAGTATAGAAAGTTTAGTATTGTGCGATGTTATTTGACATGTCGCAAAATTGAAACATATATGCAGGCTGACATCATCAATAGCAGTAGCCACTACATTAAGAGTGTATTACGATGCTGGAACCATTCGTGAAGGTCCGAATGGTGTGGATTTGACCGGTTTTCCGCAAGTCACTCTCGTACTTCCGGATGGCAAGAATGCTCGAATCGCAGATGTGCTGCATTGGTTGACCCAGAGTTTTTCGTTGGACTCCGAGGTGTGCAGCGTCGTCGTGCAAGGGCTTTGGAGCTAGTCTCCCACAGACATCAGATGGGAGTTGAAGACATTGGTGCGCACTGCTTCGTAGAATGGCTTTATGTAAGGGTGCCGGCGCTGTGGATATGAGTGTGTCCTGCTTGTGCAATCGTGCTCACTAGAAGCAGCTGCGCAAGCTCATGCGTCCGCCCTTGCTTCAGGAGGTGCTAGCAGCTCGGGCGGGCCGCAAGCAACTGCGCAAGCTCATGCGTCCACCCTTACTTCTGGAGGTGCTAGCAGCTCGGGTGGGCCGCATGTTGGCGAAGATGATCAAGTTGCTCGTGATGAAGCCGATGCGGTACGTGTAGGAGAGGTACAATGGTTAGCCCAAACAGAGGGAACTGGACAAGCCGACGAAGGGGAGCATATTGAGTACATAGTGCAGCAGATGGATTGTGATGACCAGAGGGCATGGGCTGAAGAGGAAGCTGTACATGACGACAAGGAGGACAGTTCGGATGAGGATGAAGTTCCTATCCCGCAGGAATGGAACCGGTTTAACACTGAGGGTGTTTCCGCACATGATGAGCATGAATCAGCGTGGGAGTATCATGAGACAGAGGTTCGGTTGCATTCTATGTTTGCTGACAAGGAAGCACTGCAGGATGCCATCAAGCTGTGGGCCATTTCAATGCAGCAGACATTTCGTGTAGTGAAATCAAGCCAGGAGCAGTACACTATGAAGTGCAAGCAGGCTGGTTGTCCTTGTAGGGTGCACGCATGTAGACCCAAGTATGAGACTTACTGGATTGTGTCAAAGGTGGAGCCGCACTCTTGCATTCTCAACAATGTTTTGGCGAGGCATCGTAACCTAACGTCCACCTTTATAGCCAATTTGATGTATGGAGAAATAGTTGAGAAGAAAGACATAGAGGCCACGCATATCGTGGTAGCTATCGAGAATAAATTCAAGTACAAGATTAGCTACGCGAAG
The DNA here is from genome assembly GCA_017311315.1 of Dendrocalamus latiflorus. Taxonomy (NCBI): domain Eukaryota; kingdom Viridiplantae; phylum Streptophyta; class Magnoliopsida; order Poales; family Poaceae; genus Dendrocalamus; species Dendrocalamus latiflorus. Next base: position 9,174,258 of record CM029630.1, on the reverse strand, counting down.
GCGTGGTGTACCAAACAGAAGGCGTAGGAAAAACGTTTCGGGTCTTTCGAGGCGACGTACGACAATCTTCCTCGTATGCTTTAGGTGTTGCAGGAAAAGAACCCGGGAACATATATCCCCGTGCAAGACAAGCCGTCCACAAGTCCACTAGGATATGTGGTGTTGCAGAGAGCATTGTTAGCATTTGGTGCTTGTATTGAGGCATTCAGGGACCTTCTTGACAGGCAAATACAAGGGGTAGATCCTAACGGCCATAGGCGTTGATGGCAACAACCAAATATTACCGCTGGCCATCGCATTTGTGGAAATTGAGAATTATGAGAGCCGGCTGTGGTTTCTCAGATATGTCAGGGTTGGAGTTGTCGGCACTCTTCCTGGTGTATGCGTAATCCATGATCACCACGCCGGTATTATAAAGGTGATAAGAAAACTGCAGGAAGACCCCGAGGAGCCCTTTTCTTGGATGGACATGAGGAACATGTGTAGAGACCTGAATATGCAAATCCAGACTCTCCTGTGTGTTCTGCACTAGTGTAACATCCCAAATTTGGTCTTCTGGAAAAATTTAAACTCAAATTAATTATTTTAAAGTAATTGGATTTTACTTGGCTTTTATTTGATTTTCTGGAATTTAAAACCTATTTATAGAATTTAAAAAGTATTTGAAAATATGAAAATTAAATACCAACAATAGTTGGAAATGATTTTATTAAGTCCAAAATATGTCCAGAAGCTTTTGTGAATTTTTCTGGAATTTTTGGAGGTATTTTCATATTTTTCTGAGGCCTAAATAATTTCCTAGTCTTTTCTGAAAATATAAATCAAAATCTAGAAATAAAATCCAACTCCCCTCCCTTCGGCAGACGCGTGGACGGCCCTGATCCGCCCACGTCGCCGCTCGGTCGATCCAGGCCGCACCTCCCCTCTGCCTCGTTGCCTCACGGGCCCGGCCCGTCAGCCACCCCGCCTTCCTCATCCCTCGGGCCGACATCTGACCGGCCCGATGCGCGCCGTGTCGCCCGTGCAGGCCATCCAGCCGTCCGCGCCCCCGCTCCCCTCTTCTCTCTGACCCGCGGGCCCCGCCCGTCAGCCGCTCGCGTCCCCGCTCCCGCTGCCACCCTGGCCCCGCCTGTCAGATCCGTCGTCCCCGCCGCGGAGACGCCTTCCTTCTTTCTTCCCCCTTTCCTTCTTTGCGCCGGCGACCACATCCGAGCCAGATCCGGCCCTTCCTTTCCCGGCTCTCCTCGGTTTTGGAAACCCCAAGCCCCGCCGCGACCGAATCCCCGATCCCCCTCGCCTCCCCTTCCTTCGGTGCCCCTTATTTCCTTTCCTCCCCCGAACCTTCCGTTTTCCGGCCGACACCCCGGCGAGCAATTCCCGTGCCTCTGCCCCCTCTCCCTTCGCTCCAGGGTCGCGTTTTGGAACTCCACCGAACCCCTCCGGCCACCTCTCGCCGCCGGCACCGTCGCCTCCGTGGCTGCTGCCCGGCTCCCTCTCCAATAGGTACCTCAAGAGGGTTACCTACCCTTTATGGGTAGGCAACGCCTCCCCACCCGACTGGTTACCAGCGCTACTTCCTTCCCCTTCCGGCTCCCTTGGCGCATGTTCGAGCCCCCGGCTCCGCACGCTGAGGTCGAGCCATTTCTTTTAAAACGTGCGCTGACATGCGGGCCCCGTTCGTCAGCTGCTCTCGGTCTGTGGGCCGACTGACTGCTGGGCCCCGCCGGTCTGTACTCCCACTGACGCCTGGGCCCAGAGAGTAGAGGAGTCCCACGTGTCAGAGGCAGGGCCGACTGGTTCACTGTCCAGTGGGTCCCACATGTCAGAGATTGATCCCAGTGGGTCCCACCTGTCATAATCTCAGAATAAAAATAAAAATTAAAATTTAAATATTCCAGTGGGCCCCACCTATCAGAAATTTGGGAATTTCTAGATTTATTCAACTTGAGATTTTCAAATAAGCATAACTTTCTCATTTTAACTCTAAATTAAGCCATTCAAATTTATAAATTCGTCTAAAATCATAATCTATCCAAATATGGCCTCTATTTGAATTTTTTGAATTTATTTGAATTTTATTTGTTTTGTTGCTTCGTCTTTTTCCGCGTAGATTCCAACGTTGTCGACGATCTCTCCACTTCACAGCAGGAAGACCCAGAGAACCTGCAAGAAGGAAAGTCTCCTTTGATCATCTTGAACCCATGATTTGAAATGTTTTAATTATTTTAAATTATGTGCATTGCTATTTACATAAGAACATTAATTCAAATATTAAGGTATTAGTTACTCCAACGTTGTTATGCCCTCAATTGAAATTGATTGCCATGTACCTTTGCAACCTTAGAAATTCCTTTGACTCATTAAGGAGAGTAATATATTTAATTGTTGGTATTAGAATGTTAGTACCATGCTTAGCTATGCTATTGAATACCTCATAAAACTTGCAAATGGGAAACTATGATTTATAGTATTACCCTTGTGCTTATAAATTTGGTGGTGATTGGAATTGCCGCTGTTCTTTTAAAAATAAAATAAAATAAAATGTGGAAGTTGGTTTAGATTAGGGTGGATGGATGGTTTGGTTGGTGCAGCAAGCACGAGAACTTGTTAAGTGTATGCTCCACCCTAGTCAATTAAGGACTGACGCTTGTGTTTGTCCAAACTGAGCATTAACCGTACAACCACAAGTCTATATGGGTACGACCTAGCTGACTAACTTATGATAGTCTAGTTTAGGTGCCACCAGTGGAAAGTGAGTGCCAGGGATGGACTGGTTATTCACCGTGAGGGACAGAGATTTACTGTACTCATATGGCGCAAGAGGGGGCTTCGGTTCGGGTAGTTAGCCTACCTGCGGTGAAACCTCAGCGGGTGGTATCTAGCTAGATTAGAGTAAGGTAAAGGCTTTGTGATATTTTATCTGGGTCTCACGCCAAAGGAAGCGTGTTGACTTTTAGGATGATTTGTCTCTTGTGGGTAAAGTTGTACAACCTCTGCAGAGTGTCAAACTATTCGAATAGCCGTGCCCATGGTCAAGGGCGGGCAAGGAATGCATTCACATGGTAGCTTTCTGGTTTTGGTTTTAAAATCAAAAGTTTGTATTCCGAGAGTGGAGGGAACTCTCGGAAGGGTATCCTGGCAGTTGGAGCCAGAGAGGGTGGATGGAACCCGCAGTATTAAACTTGATCAATTAATCTAGTGTTGGTAGATGGAACCTTCACTAGAGAATTATTGATAGTTTCTGTTAAAACATTTACTTTATTAAATTGATGCCTTCGAAAATAATTAGAAGTAATTGAAGGAAAATGTTGCTTTGTGCAAAAGAACCATATAGCCTTCCTTTGTTAAGCCTTACATATATTGCATTTTTCCCAAGACTTGCGGAGTACTTTATTTACTCACATGCTACACTTAAAAATAATAACAAGAGGAATTCGAAGCTCAAGAAGGTGACTACGACTACTTCGCTGGTGGCTTCGACGAAGGATTCCAGGAGTACTAGGTTGCGCTTCCCCAGTCAACTGCCTGTGGCATATTGATGGGTCTACTTTGAATTTACCTTGCTTCCGCTGAATTTTGATTGTGTGAGGTCTTGGAACCTCCAATGTAATAATGAGACCTGATGGTCAGTACTTTTATTTGTAATAAATGCGTTGTTGGTTATGAATCATGTCTGTTTAACTGTGTGCACTAGCTTTGATCTGGGACTAGTGCAGTAATACACAGAGGGTCCGGGTTTGAAAAATCCGGGTTCCCGACAGAGGTGGTATCAGAGCCAGGTTGACTGTAGGACATGACCTAGATTTAGAATAGCAAAACCTTAAGGACTTATATATTAAAAATATATATCAAAAATTTATAAGCCTCTTTGCTTCTACTCTCTTCTTACTTAGAATCTCGTTCTTGCCTCTAAATCCTTTTGTTAAAATCTTTTTACTAATCTTGTCTTTTATTTCAAGTTTGTAGATGGCCAGTTCAACCTCCGCTGCCCCGTGGGATTACTACTCACATGGAGAGGATGCTGGAGCATTCGCTAGCCTCCTTCGGCAGCTTATGCAATGCCTGGAGTACCGTCAGCCGCCCATTTTCAAGGGACAGAAGACGCGGATCCTGGACCGAGATTCTTGGGCGATGGAAGTATTCCTGTATGCACGGGATGGGGAATTCAACTCCCACACATACCCCATCAAACATCCTCGGTCCCACTGTTTTGATGCTATCCAGGATGCAGCACGCCTTGCCATTGATGACTTGTGCCATATGCACAAGGATGCTGTGCACCAGTCCCCTTTTTGCTTCTTCATCAACCCACGATCAGGACAGAGGTATCCAGATCCCTTTGACATTCCAGCTGATGATCCTCGACTGTCACATCAAGTGCAGCTCACGCAGGCGATGGCAGTCACTTATGCTAGAGCCTTGGAGGAGATTGGACAGCTACGGATGCTTCTCACTTCCAGCTATCATCACTCCGACACTCTTCGAGCTCAGCTTCGTCAGAGTCAGGCAGCAGAGTTCGAGCTAGGACGTCTTCGAGCTGCAGCAGACTACACACCGTCCTCACCAGCACCAGTTGTCGTCCCCAACAACCCAGCTCCGGCACGACTTTCGGGACTCCGCACCAGGCTCACAGCACGTCCGAGTCCTCTACCCGACATCGACATCGGCGAACCCAGCAAGAGACGCAGACTTTTTCCTTCCCGCTCTCGTTCCCGGTCGACTGCCTCCAGTCGTAACCGTGCCTCCGCCGAGTGTGATTGTTCACGGCACCACGTGAAGGAACGCCAATATGACCCAGAGGAGGATCCGGAAGAGGATCCAGAGGAGGACCCCGAGGAGCGCGTATTCTTGGAGGATTAGTCTTAGGTTGAGTCAGTAGTACCCAAATAAATGTCCACGTTCTTAGAACGCTTATTTGTGTTTTGGTGTGCTAGATGGACTGTATCAAGCCTATGTGCACTTGTGGTACAGCCATCCTTGAATCTATCTTGATTTTAATAAAAGTTTTCCCTAAGTGGTTGCTAGTTTCTTCTTGTGTGTTGGTTTGGGATGTTATTAGTTTCCCCCTTAACCTCTTACCTATGCTCGTTCCCTCTTACCTTTTGCTAACCCTGGAAACCGCTTCAGATGGTGAACACAAGGAGCAACCCTGGCAACAGCCGTGACGCCAATAATCAACCGGACAACATTCCACCACCTCCTGCTCAAGCCCCCAACTTGGAGCAGATGATGGCCATGCAGCTGCAACTACTTCAAGCCCTAGCCCAGAATCAAGTGCAGCAAGCCCCGCAGGCACCCAACCAAGCCCCCCAGTCTAAACTGGGAGAGTTCATGAGGACAAGACCTCCCACTTTTGCTGGTTCTATAGATCCCTTGGAGGCAGACGATTGGATCAAGGATGTGGAGAGGAAGTTGGTTCTAGCTCAGTGCAACGACAGCGAGAAGATGTTGTATGCTGCTCACCAGCTCAAGGGGACTGCTACTAATTGGTGGGATAACTACCGCGCCGCCCATCAAAGCGTACAAACCATCACTTGGGATGAGTTTGTTGAGGCTTTCCGCAAATATCACGATTTACTAGGAAAAGACTCAAATATTATTAATAATTATCAGAGTACGACCTTATGGCCAAGCTTACAATTAATAGCCTGAAAGGCTTAAGAAGCTAGCAGCGGAAAACCAGAAATAAGCGTAGTAGCCATTCGACATACCCACAGGCAATCGACTGGGGAGCGAAGTCCTAATCCGCGAAATTGTCGAAGTATCCTCCTTCCAGTAGCTCCTGCTGATCTGGTCCTTCTTCCTCAACTGAGCAAATATGGATGAAGCCGTGAGTACATAGAGTACTCAGAAGTCATTTGTAACAAAGAATGCAATATAGTATGCAAGGCTTACCAAAGGATGGCTGAAAGGTTAATTTTGCATAAAGCAACAATTTAAAGTAAATACAATAAATAAATTGAAAAGCGAACTTTAGAAAAAGATAATAAGTAATTAATCAAAGGAACTGAGACCAACCACAAGTTACAAGTAAACTGGCAATTCACTTCAATGAATCACCCACGAACCAAGATTCACATAATGAACCACCAGTGAACTACACATTCACTTAACCCAACCAAGATTTTATGAAAACTCTACCCCTTGTGTGAATCACCGAGCATTGTCCATGACCGAGGACACGGCTATTCGAATAGTTTTACACTCTGCAGAGGTTGTACAACTTTACCCACAAGACATGATATTCTCATATTGCCACGCGATTGACACACTTTCTTTGGTGTGCTGCGGAGAAATCATGACAAGGCCTTTACAATGTTCAATTTCAACCCAGTTCCACCTCGCTGAGGTTTCACCATCGAGTAGGCTACCACCTAGTCGATAATTGCCCCTTCTTGCGCCATAATGGATCCATGGCTCCGACCACACCACACTCATCCCAACGACAGAACCGAAATTGAAACATTCCAAATTAATCAGTCAGGTCCATCCCATACTGGACACGTGGTTGTGCGATAAGTCTCAGATCAATGGCGTACAAAGTTAAGTCCTTAAGTATTACCCAGGCGAAACATCCACATCCCAATGTGCCAACAACACCCCCTTTACTACACGATCATTCGCCCAGGTGAAAACCAAGTTCGTATAACCAAAGCCAATAACACCCCAATGTCATGGCACACAAATTTTATCACTGTGGCTACCACCACGATTCAATATCTCATTAAGTCAAAATTAATTACTTGATCACATGTGATGATAAACCCAATGTTACTATAAGCATGGCTAAGCAATTTAAACGTACACCCCATGTAACAACTAATATTGCATTACTAAGTAATTACCCATCCTATGATGACAATGGAATCATGGTATTCAAATTATCAAGGAGGAATAATCAAGTTGAACAATAGCTACCAATACAAGGGTTTGATAATAAAATAGCGATGGATGATAATGTAAAATAAAGTAATACATAATAGATTTGAAAACTGGGTTCAGCATGATCAAAGGACACGACTTGCCTTGGCCTTGCTCAGTTAGGAATTCTTGATCTTCGGATCCTGCTTCAGCTCCTTGGAAAGCGTGATCTAACGAGAGAGAAAGCGAAACGAAACACAAAAATAAATTCAAATAAAATCCAAACAAACTCCAAAAACTGCAAAACCAGAACCAAAAGATAGAGCTCAATTTTAGATGAATTTAGGAAAAAGAATCGGGTCGATCGGAGTTCGGACGAAGGAGAACGAGCGATCTAAAATGCCGGGCGAGAAAATGCTAGAAAAATAACAGAGGTTACTGTTCACCCGAGAGCTGAATTTTTGGAAAGGAGCCTAGCACTGGCGAGAGGAGGCATGGGAGATGAATCTAACTAGCAAAATAGGTTGCTAGGGACCTAAGGCACATATAGGAAGTGACGACACGTCAAACGGAGAACGGTGACGGCACGGGCGGCTACAACGACATGGGTAAGATATAGAAATAAAACTTGGGCATAGAACATGGAGAAGTAGGGTGAGCACGGGCTAGAACGCGGCTTGGCAAAGCTAGGAAAATTATCGGCTCGGCCGGAAACCCATCAGAGAGGGCGCAATCGACGTTTGAGCGACGTCGGGAAGGAAAAAAATGAAAAACTTAATATCTTGGTGCTCGGTGAACAAAATCTAAAACCGCTTGGAGGGTAGCTACCTGGGATGGATTGGCACAATGTGACGTGAACGGATTGAGGAAAACACCACTGGATAGATGGGGACACGAGATGTCATTGGCGGCCATGACGAGGTGTCGGAGGCGAAAATTTGTGGAGGCTTTTCGGGGAAAAGGAAGTGAGCACGGCGTAGAACGCGGCGAAGCAAGTCTAAGAAAAATTATGGCATGGGCTAAACCTTACCGGAGGCGACGAATCGACGTCGGGAAGTGCTCTTGATGCAGATTGGGGAAAACTCGATTCCGGGAGATTGGCTGCACCAAAACCAAATTAATTTGGCGAGAAGGTAGATGACATATGATGGCACAATGTGACGGGAAAGGATCACGGAAAAACTCATTGGATAGCGCGAGACGCGACGAGCAAATTCGGGATCGAAGGACCTCGATGCCGACGGTGTCCTGGGCTTTGAGGGGACTTGGCATGGCTTGGGACAGGTTTGAGGGGTCAAGGGGTCGTATATATAGGCTTGGAAGAGATAGAAACCGACTCTAATTCGAGAATTTTGGTTTAGAGTCTGTTTCAGAAAATAGGGGATGTAAAGCAAACGGATGAACGAAATGCAAAGAGGCCAGTTGGGATGGATTCCTTGCGTGATTTGACACAACTTTCCTCTTGGGAAGACATTGAAATAAGGTCCGGATTGGAAGTTATGAAGAGAGAGAAAAAGGAAGGAAAACGTGCACAGGAGATCATCTCTATGCTCGCGCGTTGAGAAGATGAACAGTGCTGCGGGTACTGTTTATTCTCTCTCCTCTTTCTTTTTTTGGAAATTTAAAATTGAGCCCAAACAAACTCTGAAAAATCCAAGAAAATATAGAAAAATTCCTTATGACACAAGGAATTCAAATAAAATATTTTTGGCAAATTTTAATGTTTAATTTAATCATATTAAATCTTTTTATTTAATAAAAATTCCAATTAAGTTTTAATTAATTCCAGAAAAATCCAAATGGTGAATTTTATTTTAAAAACTTCAAAAAGGCTCTGAAAAATCAGGATGTTACAAACCTCCCCCCTTAAACGGAATCTTGACCCCGAGATTCAGGCTAACTAAAGGAATAGGTTACTAGGTGCGACGTTGGAGACGACATGGTTCAAGCTCCCCTTGTAACACTCTGGGGTATCTGACTTCCTCGATCTGATGACGTTCCATGGCTTGCTCCTGGAGTCTTGGTAGGGGTACTCCCAAGGTTAAACGGAATTGGAGAGTTTGCACGACGCTTCTGCGGACACTTGCGAGCAAAATGACTTGGCTCTTGACACTTGAAACAACTAAATGGAGTTGCATAGCTTCTTTCTCCCTGAGGCTGATTGCTGATGTTGATAGGGCATGGTCCTGAGTTATCATGAGGAGGCATTGGAGCTGGAGTCCTGCAATCTGACTGTTGCGGTACATGGGCCGGTTGGTATGTGTTGAATCTGGCTCTTTGTGATTGTTGCAACTGAACCCCTTGGTGGATCATCTTCCGCTTGCGAGACTCTTCCATTTCATGTCGAGATTCTTCAATAAGTATGGCCTTATCCACCATGTTTTGGAAAGTAACATAGTCATTCCCAACGACTTGAACTTTCAATCCTGGATTAAGTCCTCTCTTGAAGCGCTTTTGACGTGCATCATCTGTAGCAACATCTTCCGGAGCATAGAGAGCTAGTTGAGTGAACCTGTTGAGATATTTACTTACTGACATACTCCCTTGCTGTAACTCACGAAATTCCTCCTTCTTCATCTCGATCACTCCATCCAAGATATGGGCATGGCGGAACGCTGAGGCAAACTCTCTCTAGGTAATGCTCTCTGGGTCCTCATGGGCAGCACAATAGTTCTCCCACCATTCGGATGCAGCACCTTCCAGTTGGTGAGCAGCGTACAACACTTTCTCACGATCGGTACATTGAGCTAGGTTTAGCTTCTTTTCCACTGAACGAATTCAATCATCAGCTTCCAAAAGCTCAGATGAAATGGAATAAGTTGGCAGTCTAGTCCTCATAAATTCTGCAAATATGGATGACAGATGATTTGACTGAGCTGCAACAGCTGAACGATGCTGTTGATTCATCATATTGGTTAAATTCTGCATCATCATGTTCATGAGTTCTTTAAGGAGAGGGTACTGTAGGCTTGGTGTGGAGAGCTCCAGGGGTTTAGGGTGGTCGGAAACTTTGCCACCTTGGACATTGCAGCGAGGACCTGGGTTCCAGATGTTAACATGCTGAAGGATGGGAAGGGTCAGCGACAGAGCCGGCGTATTAGAAATGACATGGACGGCTGGAACATCTTGTGCACGTTGCAGGCAATGCGGTCAGGAGGGGCACACAGCTAGACGATGCAATGCATGTCCTGATCAGTAGTTGTTGGAGACTACAGCTAAATTTTATGTACCATTTGTAAAACTACTATGTTACATCCCATTTTATGTAATGTAGTTGGTGTTGTGCTGATAGCTTAGTATTGCTCTATTTACTTACTTACTAGTTGTATTTGCTGTTCGTTAAAATGCGATATTTTTATGGCCCGTGATAACACCCGCACGAAGATAACAACCAATCCATGATATGCTTAACAACATTGCACATTATTTTGATCAACACTCCTACATACTATGGTGCAACCATACACCTTGTTGCCTATATGCCAAATGAGCCTCGTGGCACCCACATGGAGTATTGCTGAGGGGGGTGCCTCAGACGGGGCTGGCCGTCGTTGTAGTGGCATATACATATGCAGCTAGGGTTTGCACAACATGTTGGATCGTACGAGCTTCATATGTTGACAACCTCCTAGTTGCCCCTCTCGCGTTGCACCTATTGGCGGAGGTCGTTGTTCTCCTCATTGAGAGTGTCGAGTCACTCCTCCAACTCAAAGATTCGATCCCATAATTTATCCACGTAGTTGACAATATACAGTTCATGAGGAGGGTCGATCCAGCAGGTGAAGTCGCATTTTGCCATCTGCGGAAAATGACGGTAAACAAAGAGGCTCTATAAGCAGTATTGAAAAATATACTATTAGCAATTTGTACCCCGGAGTGTGGGCATCGGAAGAAACGTCGCCCGCCATCGAAATGGCCTTCGATGACCTGGATGACCGTGTACTCATTGTGTCGTATGAGCATTTAGGTGGGTTAGTCGCATATGATGCTATATGTTATGCATGTAATAAAAAAGTACGCGGTATGTTACTCCCAACTGTATTCTGAAGTTTATTTCTATTCAGATAAGCTTATTATCTCGTCTTTTCGCATTCAATGATTCACATAGCAAGTTATTTAACAATACTAACATACCGGTTCTCTTTGTACACGAATTCTCAGTAACATCAAAATATCACTTACCACTGTATGTATCGATCGTTCTACGGTCAATCGTTCCTAAAAAATTTCGCAAAATTTTGTATGCACCTACAACATACAATGAACATAAACTTTTATTACAACTACACCAGATTTTTCCCAATTTAAAACTACAAAATTGACAAAACTTAAAAAAATCACGGGGGACTAAGTGCAGTCGCCCCCCCATTGGGCGACTTCATTGCAAGTCGCCCAATGGGGAAGCGACACGTTGCAGTCACCCGAGAGTAGGGCGACAGAGATTCTGTCGGCCCCTGGTTAGGCGATTAGCTCCAGTCGCCTAATGGGGGGCGACTGGAGCCTATTTTTGTAAAAAAAATTTGACACGGATATATTTCTGTAATTTCAAAGAAAAATTAGATTATTCGTACAAAAATCTCATGTATTTCTTGGCAATCCTTGACCAAATTGTGGGTAACCAAAACCTTGACCAAAATTTTGGCTAACCAAATTTTGGCGGGGCTAATTTGGGCACATACCAAACACACCCTAAAATGGTAAATACAACTTTTAGGTTAATACTGCATTTATTACAACACTGAAGATTTATTGTACTCGCACAGTTATGTCCAGCTTTTTAGAGAGCCCTTTTTATGTGTACATTGGAAAAACAACAAAGACCTAGAAAAACTTCCACCCCAGAAAAGAAAAGGGCAAATAAAGTTTAGGTGGTGATCATTTAGATTTTTTTGGTGGTTTATGGCTGAAAGCACTATAGCTGGTTGAAAAAACACTGTAACTGACAGATGCTTATTTAGCATAATTAAATTTAAAAAAATTAAAAAATATAAAAATATGTTAGCCTATTACGTATAATACAAATAAATACGGGAAAAAAAGAACCGGCAAAAAAGCTCAACAAAAAGCCAAAAGTTCAGAAAAATATGAAATTTATGAATAGTGAAAAATAAGCTGAAAACTAAAAACTGAAGCCAAAATGATCAAAGCCGGAAGCTAATATACCGTGTGAGGATCCTCCCTAGATTTGCTGCTTTTGACCTTTTGTTTCATCGTTCTTGTAAAGCTGCATTTGTATATCTTTGTGTGCTTTTTCGCTCGTCACGCAGGCTCGACGCTACCAGACTAGGCATATTCCGCGACGACCAAAGACCGTCAGAAAAATACGGAAAACCGTCGGGAAAAACCGCAGGGTAGTGAGATGATTTTTAGTCCCTTTTATATAGAAAAGTATGTGTCACCTTATTTCCTTGTAGATCCCAGCTGCATGCAGTTACTGTTTGCGTCTAATTTTAATATTCTAATTAGACATATCCTGAGCAGCAGACCTCTCAAACACACTATGTATGGTTCATCATATATAGGATTCTCGCTTTGTTGTTCTGCGTAGCGCGCGCACACGGAAGAATTAGTTGAGGTACATGTATTGTGTGGATTAGCATATGCCACTCGAATGAAGTTGCCTATAATTTCAAAGGAGAGTGCAAGTATATATCTACTTCTATATATACGCATATGATATAATAAAGCTTGGTTTATTTGTTAACCCAAATGGAAGACTTTCAGGTGGCAACCGGTCCGGCCCGGCGACGATCTAGTGATGATCTAGTGGAAGTAGTAAATTAATAAATTAGATTGTTGTTTACTTAATACTATAGTTGCGCACTACTAGCTGTAGCTGTACGTACGTGTGTATATCAAATCTTCCGGCTGGCAAGCAAGCAGGGCGCGCGTTCACATTCACGTGCAAGCAGGGCGTGCGTTCACATGATCATGTGTATTCATATTCGTACACACGAGCTAGTGGAGTAATATAATCAACAACTGCAGAACTGTGCAGCTCCAAACCAAACTTGTATTATGTATGTATATTAACTTTTAGTTTTAGCTTTTAGTTTTGATTTATAAATAGTAATAATTTATAAAAAAATTTATAGAAAGAGACACCTGCGTGTAATTTTATCTAGTAGAACTCATCTTTAAAAATATTTTATTTAAAAATTAAATACTAAAAAAATTATTTATTATAGAAAAATAACTTTTTAGAATCCAGTACGAATCGGGCTTTCCCGGGCGAAAATGAAAATCATTAATCGCTCTAATCATATTCTTAGCATGTCAGCTTCTTTCTCTCTCTCTCTAGGCAGCTTTTTAATCTCTCTCACACGCACTGCGGCTGCCTACACCGACGTCTATTAATAGAAACAGATCATATACGAATGAAATAGTTTCAAATATAAACGTGAATTTATATTTTTAAAATCAATATAAATATAAATATAAATCAATATTTTTAAAACGAATACGAATACGAATTTGAATATTCTCGAATATAAATATGAATCGAATGTCATAACGAATACGAATTCGAATTGAATATGTACTTAATTCGGTCGAATACGAATATCCTAAACTTTTGTAATAAATCTCTGTAGAACAAATTTATATAACATGACTACACGTCTACACAAGCTAGAAGTATAGCGCATAGAGTTAGAAATTATGTAACGTAATTTTTACTTCTTACTTGTGAATCTTAGTTCGTCAGAAAATTGCTTTCTATAATCATCCCTAGGGAGAATAGTCTCGAATACGAATACAAATATTCTCAAATATAGATATAAATATTCTTAAATATGAATACAAAAAATTTTAAATACAAATTTTATTTATTACCTTTATATTTTTTTGAATATAAATATTGAATAAAATAGATTATCCTTGGTCGTTTCCATCCCTACCGACGACCAAGGCAGTAAAATTGGATAGAAGGCCATGTCCACGAGAGCTCCCTAAAGCCCAACGATCTCAACCAGCTCACAGCTAACACACACACACACAGCTAACAAATCACAGGTTGGCCCAGTCCGCCCACATCCTACCTTACGTGGCTTAAAGCCCATACAATACTTCAGAGTCTTGCTTCTTTCCTGAATTTCTTGCCGCCGTTGCAGCGTAGGCATGGCCATGACATTCCTTAGCTTCACCATCCTGCTCAGTAGGCTCGAGTCCATGACATTCTTCAGGCCCATGCATGTGTCAACTGTAAAACAGCAAGTTCAGCCTCTTTTACCACCGATTCTCACTCAGCACCAAACATAAACTAACCTCTATTACTAAAATTAGCCTTTTTAACGAAACATGTATTTCGAAAACTGTATACATCTCCAGGAAAAAAAACTGTGGAGAATTTGCAACCTTCAATACTGATGGGAGAGGGTCCTAGCGCTGTCTCGGTCCCGCGACCACCCGAAACTGACTGCACCCACTGGGGCCAACATCGGTGGGGTCTATACACCAACCCGGAGGAGGTCCAAGGCCTACATTGGCAGGGTTCGCGCACCGACCCCAGAGAGGGTCCGAGACCAACATCGGCGGGGTTCGCACATCGACCCCGGGCAAGGTCCAGGGACCGGCCCGGGGTCTCTTGGACATGATAGGACCCACACAAGACAATGGACGTAAATATCCCTAGGGTGAGCCAGGCCCAGAGGGAAAACTTGTAACTTCATATGTCTGCCTCTCTCCCCTTATAAATAGGACCCCTTGTAATGGGAGAGAGAAAGCCACTTGTAATCCAAAAAATCACTCCTATTGAATACACTTGTGGTTGTGTGCTTTTCTTAAGTCCCTTCGTACCCGTGACAATCTTCATATCCGATCGGGGCTGCTTCTAATTTTACTGTTCGGACTCGTACCGACGACAGTTGGTGCCGTCTGTGGGACTCTTTAGTAAGAAGCCACGCTGTCCAAGAAGAGGAAGGCATGGAAGGCCACCGAGGTCGGGGGTGCGAACCCTCCTTCGAGACCGAAGTTGAGTCGGGTTGCAGTCCACGCCACCCCAGGGTCAGGAGCGTGGCCGGACACCCTTACAGAGACTCAAGCCACTGGCGAGACCGCAGCTTCCCGAGAGGCCGACGTCCCTAGGGTCCACGAGGAAGTAGAGAGAGAGTTGGAGGATGTAAGGACCTAGATTTTACAATCTGGATTCCTCTGTGATTCCACTGCACTATTCCCTAGATCAGTAGATAGTGCTCACAGATTATAGTTCTGAATATCAAAGTACATATCATGCGGAAGCGTAAATATAATAGTAAACTTACTCATGGGCCGATTAGGCCGAAATCATTAAATTGCAGCAACGGAAGAACGAATCACACAGGTGGGACCTTTAGGACATGCCCACATGCAGCCAACTGGAGTTTCGCGACCTAGCCATTGATAACTTCATCTTCTTCTCCATCATGACCAAAAGTATTGCTGAAGCGTAGTGATCTGATTCCTGATTCTGGATTTGTTATGAGAGCGAGTGTGAGCACAAACCACCGTGCTCCGCAAGCCAATACACAGGATGCAAATAAATAGTATGCATAACTTATCAAGGGAGAGGCTCGGGTTATTTTATTATTATTTAATCATAGTGTTATTGTTGCTACCTAAACCTCCACACGGCGATTGCCATAATTGACTTAATCCACCAAAAATACACTTTCTTCACTGATTGCTGTCTAAGAATCCAAACAGCGAGTGTCATCATTTACTTAATCCACCGAACATACTCTTTCCAAATTTATTGCTGCCTAAGACTCCAAATAGTGAGTGACATCATTTAATTAGTCCACCGATCATACACTTTCTATATTGATTGCTGTCTAAAACTCCAAACAGCGAGTGACATCATTTATTCAATCCACCGATCATACACTTTCTATATTGATTACTATCTAAAACTCCAAACAGCGAGTGAGATCATTTAGTTAATCCACCGATTATACACTTTCTATATTGATTGCTATCTAAAACTCCAAACAGTGGGTGTCATTATTTAATTAATCCACCGAATTCACATTTTCGATATTGAGTGCTGTCTAAAACTCCAAACAGCGAGTATCATCAATTATACAATCCACCAATATCTTTTGTATTTCAAATTCCTAATAATACCATCCTTTTATCATTGATCCATAACCATAATTTGCTCTTCTAATTATCAACCTTATTTTCCATTATCTATCTCTAACTAATTCACTAGTATACCTCCACCAAGAATATCATTGATCAAGTCTACGATTCACTAGTATACATCCACCAGGAAATCATTGATCAAGTTTATACTCCAAAAATTGTTATCATACCTCCAAATTCCCAAAAATTCAATTGACTCATCCAGTAACCGATTCTATTAATCCCAATATTGTCAACATCTTCCAATAATTTATATTAGTTATCAGTGTCGTAATCCAACAATTACCTTTGCACTCCCTAATCCTCCAAAAATCATTTAATCATCTATCTGGTCTATCTATTCATTTAGGCTCCACCAATTTATCTTCCCAGCGTGCACACTACCGTTTCCTCTCTATGATCGACATGAATCCACCAACATCTTTATGTGTTTACCACAAACAGCCATCTTCTTTTCTTATGACTATTTATTCTTCCTGACATTTTATTTTGTGAGAAGTATTGTCATTGTTTTTAAAATATAATACATAGAAATTTCCTGAGACCTAGCAGTTTTGAACAAAAACATGATGTGTAAGAGAATGCAATAATAATAGCGATCCAGATTCCATCCACCATTACATGGTCTCTGCACCATATGCTAGACCTGCAGCGTTATAGCGGCTTACATTATCACTGGGATGACACCCAGGGCAACACAAATTAGGGCTTTCCACTGCCCTCCACTTTTCCATTCCCACCCACAAAGTTTTTTGAAATAGAACTATATCTGGTTAAGTTCCCATGTCCGCCCTTGACCGTGGGCACAGCTATTTGAATAGTTTTGACTCTGCAGAGTTTGAACACTTTACCCACAAGAGACAGTTCACTCGTTGCCCCACACAATTCCTTAGTCATGCGGTTGAGCAAACCATCACAGTAACCGTTCAAAGTACCTTACCCCTTCCATCATCTCACCCTATGGGCTGTTCCCACTTGCGGTGGGTCCCATACGTTGTGCGGGATGTTCTCCTTCTGAACGCCTAGCAGTTGGCTACCCACACTGCTGGCACGCCACAGCAGAACCTCACCCTCTGCGGATGTCCCATTCAAGCCCACCACACAGACAGCCACTTGCACTACCTCACCTCCTCCACCGATGATGATGACTTTTGGGGTTCGGTAAATTTACTAGGCCAAGTTGTACTTTACAGACTTGTGGTTGTACTTGTTTTACACAGGAGGTCATGACAAGATTCGGTCCTTAGGGTTATCTGGGCAGTTCTTCCACAAACCACACTCTCGTGCGCCCTTGCACCATACCCCTGAACCATCTGCCCAGATAAATAAGCAATTTGAGGTTTTTGGGAATATAAAATAACCATATCCAACATACACCAGTCATTACCACCATGACTGCCCAACCAATTTTTCTCAGGATTAAAAGTGATGCTTGGGCGCTCTCACACCCATGAGTATCTAAGCAAGACTAAGCATGGCATATAATTACAGACTTATTTTCGAAAGGTTACTATTATAATTTTTGCTAGGGCGACAAGATTCACAAATTCAAATATTCCTAAGGAGGTGTAATATTAATCAAGGTACGCAATGGGATATAACTAGAATCTTAAATTAAACATGTATTTGCATATAAAATAACAGCATGCAATTTGATAATTTAAACAAAAGTAATTTGCAGAAAATGTAGGTTCAACATGATCAAAGTATTGACTCGCCCAGCGTGGTTTACCGCGGACTTGAGCTCACACGATACTTTTCTTGAGCTTCTATTCTTTATCTTCTCTTTGTTTTGACTGTAACAGCCCAGGTTTTTATTAAAATAAAATAAATAAAGAAATAAATACAAATCAATTAAAATTAAAATTTAATCTAAAATAAGTATTTTTGTTGCCTAAAGTTTAAATTTGGATTTGCCCTGAATTTCTGTTTTTGAAAAAGCTGGATTTGAAAAGCATTTTAAGAAAAACCTAAAATTATTATTATTAAAATGATATTTTGATTTTATATGGAAATCCTAATTCAAATTAATTATTTGGAGTTATTTGGCTTTTATTTGGTTTCCTGGATTTCCTGGAGTTTAAAAATGTATTTTTGAATTAAAAAGTATTTTAAAGTATGAAAACTAAATACCAACAATAGTTGGAAATATTTTTATTAAGTCCAAAAAGTGTCCAGGAGGTTCTCTGAATTTCTCTGGAATTTTTGGAGGTATTTTGGTATTTTTCTTAGGCTTATTGAATTTTTTAGGATTTTCTGAAAATCCTAAATCCAAAATCAAAAAAAAATAAAAATAAAATCCCCTCTCCCCTCCCCTCCGGCCGCCACGTGGACAGCCGGATTGCGCCCACGTCACCCCGCCGCCTCATCCCGCCTTCCCCCTCCGGATGCCCGCCACGTCGCCCCCACTCCCATCCACCCGTCCGCCCCTCTCTCTCTCTCTTACCTCCCGGCCCCACCTGTCGGCGCCCTCTTCTCCCCCTTCTTCCTCCTCTCGCTCTCTCTCTCTGCCACCCCGGGCCCACCCGTCAGTACCTTCTCCCCGCCCCCATCTTCCTCCTCTCGCGCTGCCGCCCGCAACGGTCACCGCCGCCATTCCCGCCGCCTTCCCCGACGCCTCTCCTCTCTCCCGCGCGCGCCGTGTCCCACGGGCGGACTCCCTCCGCCATCCCGCACCCAAATCCCCCTCTCCCCGCGCCGTGTCCCCTCCCATAATTCCGCCGCGACCGCCGCCCCCGCGCCATCTCCGGCGACAAATCTGGCCCGCCTCCGCCCTCCCCGACCCCTATAAATACCGCCCCCGGCTTCCCCACTCTTCGCACCACCTCCCCCTCCACTCCCCTCTCCCTCCCGGCCGTCCCATCGCCGCCGCGCCGAAGCTCCCGAGCGCCGCCGCCGCCCTTCTCGCCGACGGCCTTCTCCCGGCCACTCTGGTGAGCCCGCACCCCTCCCCCGCATTCCCCTCCGCGCCCTCTCTCTCCTCCACCCCTCGCCGCCGGCAGCCGAGCCGCCGTTCGCCGGCGAGACACCGGAGCCCGAGCTCCTCCGGCCGACTTGCCTCGGTGCCGACGTGGCGTGAGGTGGCCGCCCCGTCAGCGCCACCCGGACGCCACGCCAGCGCCCGGCTGCCACGCCACCCCCCTGCCACCTCGGCCTCCGCCCGAGACCATGGACTCGGTCTACGTGGACCGGGCCCACCTGTCATAGGGGTCCACCTCAGGGCTTACGTCATGCTGGCGCAATAAAGCCCTTTTTCCATTGAAAAATAATTCGGCCGAAATGAAATTCCTCGCTGACGCAATATTCCAGAATTTCCATTAGAAAAATAATTCCAAAAATCCTGATTTTCCATTTTCTCTCTTTTTAAACTTCCCAGAGCCCGTTCTCCCTCGTTTTAACTCCGATTTGGCCCATTCAAATTCCTAAATTCATCAAAAATTCCCCTCTATCCATTTCTAGCCTCAATTCAAATATTTGAAGTCAATTTGAATTTAATTTGAATTTATTTGAATTTGGTGGGTTATTTTGACGTGTAGACTTCGACGATTCGGGAGATTTCTTCGACGAAGATTCAAACCAAATTGAAGGGCAAGGCAAGTCACCCTCCTTGATCATGTTGATCCCAGAATTGCAAATAAAATTATTTTGATTTAAATTATATTGCATGCGTATTTCTATTCAACGTATTTCAATTCAGTTTTAAATTTAGCTATTGCCTACTTGTTAATCCCTCCATTGAATTTGAATTCCTCAATACCTTGGCACCCTAGACTCAAACTCTAGTTAATACATTAGTGTTGGCTAGAGGAATTTATATCAAATGCTTAGACTGCTTAGATATAATATTTGTTTTGGGATATCTTTCACATAAAATGACAAACCCTTTCACATAAAATGATATGAACTCTTGACTTTGGTGAGTCAACGAGGTTTATGAAACTATTTTGAAAACAAATGTAAAACTGGTTTAGACTTAGGCAATTGGTTAGAATGGTGGGTGCAGGCATGCCCTGTTGGTTGGAGCCGCAGTGGTTGATTGTCGTGCACAAGGGTTTGTGGTTGGGCCTAAGCCAGATTAAGGACCGGTCTGTGAGCTACTGTTGCAAAGCCCTAATCGTACTACCACATGGCTGGTATGGGACAGCCCTGGCCGAATAATTTGTGAAGTCCCAACCTGAGCAGAGTTGTAGGTTGAAAGTGAGCGTGGTTAGTGCCATGTGAAGTCTCACTTGGGCGAGCGTGGTTAAGCCATGAGAAGTCTCGTCTAGGCTCAAGAGGGGGTCCCGGTCTGGTGGATTCCTTACTGGGGTGAAACCTTAGAGTTGGCTCGACCAGGTTGAAGGTTTTGCATTGTAAAGGCCTTGTCACGACTCCTCGCCGCACACCTAAGGAAGTGTGTAAACCGGTGGCAATATGGGATAATCGTGTCTTGTGGGTAAAGCTGTACAACCTCTGCAGAGTGTATAACCTATCCTGGATAGCCGTGCCCACGGTCATGGGCATGCTGAGTAAAGTTTTTCATGGATTAGACTTTATTTTTTTCAAAATGTTTTAGAAAACCTTGTGGATGGATGGAATCTATGAGAGATGAAAACCTTGCGGATGGATGGAATCCGTGAGAGATTGAAATCTGGTGAATGGATGGAATTCATCAGAGTTGCGCAGTGAAAGCGTGTGGATGGATGGAATCCATACGTGATCTTTTGGAAAAGATGGTTCGGGTGGGATGCCCGTGCATAGGTTGGTGTTTGGTCGGAGCCGGCACTAACGGTATTACTTTCTACTACAAGTTATGCTTTTACTTACTGTATTAAATTCAGCAATTTCAATCTACTTATTGTAATTCTTAAATGCTGTTTTATGCAAACTAACCCTATAAGCCTTCCATTGAAGCCTTTGTCATTATGTTGCATTTTCCCGGGTGACTTGCGGAGTACAAGTTTGTACTCACCTTGCTTTCTCCACACAGAGGAAGACGACTTCGACTACGGTGAAGACCAGAACGAGTAGGCCACGTCTTGCAGTTGTTTGCCTGTGGGCAGGCTTGGGCTTCGCTTTTTCAGCTTCGCTTCCGCAGTTTCTTTTGTTATATTTGCCAATGTGCGATGATGTAAACGCTGGCCATAAGGCCGTACTCTTTAACTTAAATAAATATCATTATGGTTGATATTCATCTTTGTTGTTCACTGTGTGCACTAGCTGATCCTGGACTAGTGCGATTTACACAGAGGATCCAGGAGTTGTTGCTCCGGGTTCCGACATTGACCATGCTTGATCCGTGGAATCTTCAGGATTCCAACCTCTAATTACGCGATAAACGACTGAATCCAAATAAAAGAAAATAACTCAAAAAATCCAAATAAATCCGAATAAACTCAATTTAGTTTTATTATAAGTTAATGGGTGATTCGAGTGATTTGAGGCAAGGTCGGTTGTAGAATACAATGACTTGATCTTTTCATTAATAATCTCTTTTATTATTTTTGGTATTTATCCAGGAAGTTTCATGAGCTAAGATTAAACCTATGAATTGGTGTATTTTGTCGAGTGCTAATGTTCAGGGCAAAATAATGTTTACAAATTTTAGCTTACCGAGTTAATCTTATAGTCTATGTTTTAGCATTTTGTGGTATGATATTTGATGTACTCTTGGTTATTACTCGGCATAGCTTAATTTAAATTAGGATCCATTTGTATGGGTCCTAGCTTGTTATTCCCTGCTCAACATTATTTTTGTTACTAAATCTAACTTCAGTTATTTTTAAGCTTAACTTTAGTTTTCAATTTCAAATTTATTTATTTGGGCAAAGCTTGTCTTACAAAGTCACATTTCAATATTTGCCATTTGGTAAAAATCTACCACTAAGATTTATTTAATGGCAGCATGTTGAATTGTTAGAGCTTATATTTTAATTATAATTTAAGGGTAATCTTTTAAATTTAAGCCTTGTTTTTATAGTTAAACATAATATCCAATTTATTTCTTTTAACTTTAACTTGGATGCCTTTTTAATTGAAATCGTTATTCAATTTAGGCATTTAACCAAAACCATCCTTTATTAATGCCTTTCATTCATAATTAGATTCTAAAATAAATGCACGCTAATTATTCGTACATGATAATTAGTCTAATATTAAATCTTAAATTATCTTATTTATGCCCAAATGAAATTTACTAGTTTCCATGAAAAATTTCTGATTATTTATTTATTTATTTAAATTTTGTTTGATTAATTTCCTAGTTGAAATGTATTAAAAATAAAATAGATCAAAAAAGTGGGAGATGGGGATAATAGGAATCGAACCCGCAATCTCTGGATTAAAACACGGCTCGGGTTACCACTGGGCTATTGCCCATTTAAGTTTGGGAAATGCAATCCACGGCTGGGGGCAGAACAGAGCAAATAGGCGCTGGCGGAAGGCAGTCTTGCTGGCGGCGAGCGGCGGTCGGAGGGGAGTTGGGGACCGTCAAAATGGGGCATGGGGGAGGTGGTCAAGCTACTGGAGGCGGCGCGTTGGCTGGAGCGGCGGCGAGGCGGGTGAGCAGCAGCCCGATGCGGCCGGCGGCGAGGTGGGAAGGGGGACGGCGGCGCCGGCGGGGAAGGGGAGAAATTGGAGGCGAGCAGGAGTAGGACTAGGTCAAGGGGAACGCACCGAGGCGGTTAGAGAAGGCGGGGGAGACCCAGAGCGAGTCGGCGACGAGAGCTCAAGGCGGCGCAGCCATGCGCACGGCGCCGGTGACTCACGGGCAGTGAGAGTTTCGGCCGGCGGTCGGGAGACCTTCAGGGCGTCGAGGGGTTGCTCCTACCGCCGGGAATCGGACCGGGAGTCCTCGAGAAGAGCGTGGTGCTGGCGGTAGCGGTTTTCAGCCGGACGCGAGGGAGAAGGCCGCTGCGGCGAGCTCAAGCCATTGGAGTCCGATTAACTTGGAGGGAACGTACAAGGGGGGCGGAGGAACATTGGGACGTGGTCGGAGCGGTAGAGCTTGGCCGGAGTGGCCGGGGCGGCGAGGAGGCGGCAACGGCGGGCGTGCTCGGGTGAACCCGGCTTGAGGGAGGAGAAGGGGGAGCAAAGGGAAATGGAAAGAGGCTGCATCAGCGCTCCTTATATGCGAGCGCGCGCGTGGGGAAGTGAAGCCGGGGCGTGGGCAACGGCATGGGGCAGTGGCAGCAGACTACGGGCGGCGAACGCAGGGCAGAAGGTAGTGCGGCGATGTGACAAGTCCTGGCGGAGGGGACGTGATGCCGACGAGACGGGGCGACGTGATGATGAGCAGCGACGCAGAGAGTGGGGGCAGGCGGCGCAGAGCAGAGAGCAGGCAGGAGAGAAGAAAGAAGGTGACGCGGTGCAAGCTCGGCCATGAAACGGGGAAAAGAAAAGGGAGTGCTAGGCGCAGAGGTGGGGAGAAAAGAAAGAAAGAGGAGGCTAGGCAGGAGCCGGCCTAGCGGCAGAGAGGGATGAGGGGGGCCCGCGTGGAAGAGAGAGGGGAGAGGAGAAAAGTGAGAAAAGGGCAGGAAGGGCTAGGCATATTTTAAAATCTGGATTGTTAATTTGACTTTCAAATTTATATTAGGGTTTATCATGTTTTGCATCATACTTAAAATGCGGATCCTAGTTTAATTACTTAAGTGTGAGCTTCTGATATCCCTCGCTATACTTTTGGATATATATATATATATATATATATATATATATATATATATATATATATATATATATATATATATATTCTCAAGCTGCATTTTTGTCCATTTAATAACTTAAATTTGAATTACGTTCTCAGAGTTTGAACTCACCAATTATTTATTTAAATTCTTAGGTCTTACTCTCCTTTTTGCATGATGGTTGAGCTAAACTTGAATAAATGCTTGATTTTAATTATTTTCTTTTCTCTGATCTTCAAATAAAGCTTTGCTCTAATTAATTAAATCGAATTTAAGTTTTTAGAGATTAAACTCACATTTAAATTATTTGGTATCCTTTATTGTCATGATTTCTTATTGTGTGCTCGAGAATTAACTCAAGTTATTATTTACTCAACACAGAACTTGGGAAAATCCAAATAAGGTTTCGGCAAAAATGTCAAATGCTAATAAGATGCAAATAAAATTTTAAATTCTTCACGATTTTCGAACATTCCAAAATTTGGGATATTACAGAGGACCTTTAAAGGTAGTTGAGAGAGGTGCAGACCGAGGCCCTGTGGTCTGTAGCCAAAGCCCGTCAAGCGGGAGAGCTCCGGGCACAGCTCGAGAGGGCATGAGTTGAGGCATGACCCTTGCTGACCGTTGAGACGTGAGAAGCTGAGGAGCTAAGGAGCCAATTAGAGGAAGCACACGTGTCATCATGGCTACCACACAATATTCTACAGAAATAATTAAATAGCTACCACCCGTCCCACCAATCATCACAAGAAACACACAGAGTAATCAAATATTGCAGCACTTGCAGATCTAGGAACTCTGTTTTGAAGGAAATCTATAGCTATATTCAAGAAAGAGGGGAAAAGAACCTTTTCTTCTTGGCAGATCATGGTCTTCAGGGGCGTTCGAAGTGGCTTTGGCTTTCGGTTTTTGGCCTCTAGAAGCTGGAAGCCAAATCAAACACCCCCGCTGCGAGAAGTAGCTTTGCCCTATTAGCTTTGAGAAGTCGCTTTGGCGTTGGTATTGGAGAGTGGCGGCTTGGAAGGCATGGCCAACTAACAAAATGGGTTGGCAGGACCTCAAGGAGGGATGGTTGGTGACGTCACGGTAGTCGTGCATGGTGGCGACAAACAGGACCTGCAGCCGAGGTAGAGGCAGATGGCGGTAACAGCGTTTCGGCAGGGTTCTAGTGAAGGCGAGGTAATCACGGTGTAGAATGTGGCATGGGGAAGATGATGTTGAGGTTGATGATGGCAGTAGCTCACCAGCGGTGATGAAATCTATGACGGTGGTGGCTTGGGTAATGATAAGGAAGACTACTCAATTCTGGCAAATGACTGTGAAAGAATGCAATTAACTTAGTGTGATAATTGGTGGGAAGGTGGAACACGTCGTGGTTCGATGGAAGCTCATTGGAGATGGAGATCAAGTGGCAGCTAGAGCTTGACAAGATGGTGGCAGTAGCAACACTCCACGGTGGTACATCAACCAAATTGAAGTGGGGAAAAGGTAGAGGGGATAAATTTGATGCTAAGGGTGCAAATGATTGTGGAGATGCTCACCGAGCATGACGAATTCGATGGCGGCGATGATTTGGATGGCGACGGGGAAGACGACCCAAATCCGGTGATGAGGTGCGAAAGAGATCAAATTCATTGAGTGGAAAGTTAGAGGTAATTCTGGAACACAAAGTGACATGAAAGATTTGCAACGACTTAACCTGAGATAGAGAAATAGGTGGCGGTGAAGCAATCGGCTAATTAAAAGCTTAATCAGCTCAGCCAACCAGCCCAATGTTTGTTGAGTTAAAATTCAAATTTGTGAAAGATTTAGATTTTTAGTCTATTGATTTCAACCTCACGCAGTCAGACTGGCTCTGTTGCGTCTTTTGAGCGGTCTAACCGGTGCTACCAGTCTGACTGGTCAGTAGTGGCGGTCAGACCGACTATATGTAGTGGTTAGACTAGCTACATGTGGCAGTCAGACCGGCTAGTGCTGAATTTCAGCTGAGAGTTCTGAATTTTGGGAATTTGATCATGCATCAAGTCAAACTACCCTAGGTCCATGCACTCATATTGTATGAAGCATGTTTAAGCTAATGTGGGTCAAATTGTAAAGAACTTATGCTTGAAAATGATTTATTGGTCTTTGGACATGTAGGGAAGCTTAGAATTAACTATGGTCAACGTCGAGGACTGGGACTACTCTCGTGGAGAAGCCGAGGTCTAGAATGATCATGGATATTGGATGAGATGGTTGAGCTCAAACATGGCATAAGGAAAGCGAGGAATGTTGAAAGGAAGTTTCAAGCGGTAGGTTGGCACCAAGAGGCTTGATCGGCGCAAGTGAGGCATGGTCTGGTGGAAACCAGAGCAGGAAAGACTTGCTGATGTATGGTAAGTCATTGGTGTACCTACACGTGGAAAGCATGGCGATTGCTTTCAAAAGAAGAAGAAGACTGGGTTAAGGTAAGAGCATTTTACTAGTTGGCCAAATACTAAAAACTTCATTAGATCAAAATCACAACGTTTAGGAAAGTGGTTTAGATCAAGGAGATGTTGAGAAGATTGAGTGCATCAAAAGCTAATGTCTTAGCGGATTCGAGCTGATGTGCTTTAAAAACGTGCATGATTTAAGTGTGGGTGTAAAATTCATATTGTGTGGGGTTAACAGATTTCTCCTAATTATGCTAGTGGATAGTGTCCATTAGGGTAGATGTAGGCTGGTTGCCCTATCTATTTAATGGGTTGGGGATAAAAGCTTGCAAGCCAACCATTACAACCATTTCATTCTTGAGTTCTAGGGTTAGGGTTTGAGAGAGAAGAGTAAGTATTATGGTATGCTCTCTTGTCATCCCTATGGATTGTTTGCGAAATATTCATCTTCAAGTAGCAATAAATTAATTTTATTCATATCTCATGTAGTGCTCTTGTATTGGTTAATTTGCTCTTGTTCTTATTGGTTCTTTATATTTTCTCTCCCCTTTTAAATCTTGCTATGTGCCAAGGACGTGTAAGGGATGGAGATAACTCATGTAGATCGAATCTCATTCATTTAGCCACTATGCTTTGCAAGATTTCAAAGTTATTTGGTTCTTGTTTGATTTGGAGCATATCTTGAGGAATCTTGATTCGAGGGTTTTGGTTTTGATTCTTTAGGTGTTTTTTCTTGCTGTGATATGTAAGAACTCATCTAGAGCTATCTTGACTGTTTTTAACCCAAGAGCAAGTTGGTTCTCAAGTCTTTGAGATTTGTCTGATTTTGGTGTAACCTTGCATGTTTTGAGGAAAAACTAAAACTTTGGCCAAGATCCATGTGATCATTGGAATGAATAGGTTCCTGTGATTTTAAAAAGGACATGTGTAAGGTTTCTAATCATTTGGACTTGAATTTTAAAGTTTGCACCAAGTTTGGTTTTGGCTCGGCCTGATTTTCTGTTCTAGGGACAGAGAAGTGATCAGACCGCTCCTAGGCCCAACCAAACCGGTCGCCGGTCAAACTGCCCACCAGTTAGACCACATCTCCAGTGACGGTCAAACCGGTTAGGAGAGGAATTTGTGAGTCCTCGCTGTTTTAGGTTGTTGTTTGGATTTAGCCAATCAAATCTGATCTTCATAGCTCATTAGCTACTGAAGTGAATGATTTCCGAATACTTAGAGAAAGATTTTAAAAAGACATCATTCACTCTCCTCTGTTGCTATGCAGGTTCAGCAAGTCCAATAACGTTAGTGGTGATCAGTTGGGCTGTGGCTTATGACTTATTTCACTGTAGCTGGCTGAAATTACACTGTAGCTGAAGGTAGCTTATTTGGTATAATTAAATTTGAAAAATTTTAAAAATAGAAAAAGTGGGTTAGCCCATCACGTGTAATGCAAACGAATACAGGAAAAAAAGAACCGGTAAAAAACTCAAAAAATCCAAAAAAAATCAGAAAAAGACGAAATTCAGGAATAGTAAAAAATAAGCCAGAAGTCGAACCGATCGGGGCTCACAAGTTTACCGAAAATCCAAGTCTTCAGGTTACGTGGATATTGCAGTGCTGATTTTGAGGAGAATTGTTCTTTGGTAGTACTACTACTGTGTACGCCGCCGGTGGGCTGGGGTGGGCCAAGGCTCCAATCGGCGGTGGGGTTGGCGTTGCCGCACTCCGGGGATGCTCTGGCCAAGGGTAATTGGTCCGAGATGGGCGCAATCGGTGGATCCCTCGGTTCACCAGAGTTAGAGAAGAGAGAGTGGCTGGCGGGCTGCGAGGCTCTAGGGGTCGATTCCCTGCGGTGGGAGTGATAAGGGGACATGGAAATGTGGATGAAGGGGCGAGCTCCCCTTTATACGCGACGAGCTGACCGGCCAACGTGGAGAGCAAGAGTGGCACCGCCAGGATGCGCGCGGTGATGGCGATGCGGTGACGTCAGGGGCGTGCAAGGCGCGGGGAGCAGGTGCGGAGTGACGCCCGAACAGTGGAGCGGCGACGTGTGGTGATGGGAGTAGACGGGATCGGGCGTGCGTCCGGCGGGCGTGGGCGAGCACAGGTGACGCGACCGAGCGACGGTAGAAGTTAGTGCAGGGTATGGCGGGGAAGTGGCGACGTGCGCGCCCACAGACAAGGACGGTGGGCAGGTTTGGCTGACGCGAGGAAGGACGGAGGAGCAGGCGGGGCGATGACGAAGCTGGGCGCGGGAGCAGTGGGCACCGACAGGAGACAGAGAAGAAAAAGAGGGGAAATGAGTGGAGGAGGAAGGAGGTAGAGGCCGGCCCCAGCGGCAGTGAGGGAAGAAGAAAGGGGCAGGCCGGGCCCGGCTGCAGAGGGAGGACGGGAGGAAAAAGAGAGAGAAAGAGAGGGAAGAGATGGAGGCGGGCCCACGTGTAAGAGTAGGAAAGAGGACAAAGAATGAGAAATATAGAGGCTTAAGAAAATCTAGAAATTAAGTTTTTAAATTGCATTTCTATTTCACATTCGAGATTATTGATTGTTGTTTAATTTAAATCTTGGTTCAATTATTTAGATACCCAAAACCTGATATTTTCCCATTTCTCTAGGTTATTTAATTTGCCCTCGGAGGTCGATTTTGCTTTGTCCTGACTTGCATATATGTGTATTTGTGTGTACATCTAAATTTCTAAACGCATATCATTGGGTCAAGTACTCTTGATTATTAATTTGTATGGCACAAAACCCAAAAAGATTTCAATAGATACTCAGAAGAAACTTGAGTACTAGCAAAATGCAAGAAAAAAAATTAAAACCTCCACATTTTTGAACACTTGAAATGTCCGGATGTTACACTCTTCTCCCCCTTGACTCCCTCGGCGCGCGTTCGAGCCTTCGGCTCCGCACACTGAGGTTGAGTTTTTCCTCATTTAATCGCACTGACAAGTGGGCCCCACACGTCAGCGGCAGCTGTCCGCGCGGGCCACAGTCGTCTGGCCCCACCCCTCTGCGCCTGTCACTGATATGTGGACCCGGAGTCTTGTGGGTCCCACATGTCAGAGACTGAGCCGGTGGTCCCCTTGTCCAGTGGGTCCCACATGTCAGAGGCTGATCCCGTGGGCTCACTGACCAGTGGGTCCCACCGGTCATAGACTCAGAGTAAAAGAATAAAAATAAAACATTAAGAATTAAATAATTCCAGTGGGCCCCACCTGTCAGAAATTTCAGAATTTCTGGATTTATTCAAACTGAGATTTTCAAATAAGCATAACTTTCTCATTTTAACTCCAAATTCAGCCATTAAAATTTATAAATTCATCTAAAATCATAATCTATCCAAATATGGCCTATTTTAAATTTTTGGATTTTATTTAAATTTTTTTTGTATTTATTTGCTTTGTTTGCTTCGTCTTTTCTCGCGTAGATTCCAACGTTATCGACAAACTCCCCACCCAATAGCAGGAAGACCCAGAGAGCGTGCAAGAAGGTAAGTCTCCTTTGATCATCTTGAACCTATGATTTTTAAATATTTTAATTATTTTAAATTATGTGCATTGCTATTTACATAAAACATTAGTTCAAACCTTAAGGTAGTAGCTAAACCAACTTTGTTATGCCCTCAATTGAAGTTGAATGCCATGTACCTTTGTAACCCTAGAAATTTTCCTTTGTCTCATTAATGAGATTAATATAATCATTTGTGAATAATAGTCTAGTAGTATAATGCTTAGTCATGCTATCTAATACCTTTGGAAAAATCTTGAACATGGGAAATTATGATTTTTGGAAATACCCTTGTGTTTATGAATGTAGTGGTAATTGGAGTTGCCACTGTTATTTTAAAATAAAATAAAATGTGGAAATTGGTTTAGATTAGGGTGGATGGTTGGTCTGGATTGGTGCAGTTAGCACGAGATTTTGTAAAGTGTATGTTCCACCCTAGTCAATTAAGGACCGACACTTGTGTTTGTCCAAACTGAGCACTATCGTACAACTCTAAGTCTATATGGGTACGACCTAGCTGATTAACTCATGATAGTCTAGTTTAGGTGTCACCAGTGGAAAGTGGGTGCCAGGGAGTTACTGGTTATTCACAGTGAGGGACAGGGATTTACTGTACTCATATGGCGCAAGAGGGGACTTCGGATTGGGCAGATTTAACCCTTCTGCGGTGAAACCTCAGCGGGTGGTATCTAGCTAGTCTAGAGTGAGGTAAAGGCTTTGTGATATTTTATCTGTGTCTCATGCCAAAGGAAGCGTGGTGACTGTTAAGATAATTTATCTCTTGGGGGTAAAGTTGTACAACTTCTGCAGAGTGTGAAACTATTCGAATAGCCGTACCCACGGTCAAGGGCGAGCAAGGAATGCATTCACATGGTAGATTTCTGGTTTTGGTTTTAAAATCAAAATTTTGTATTCCGAGAGTGGAGGGAACTCTTGGAAGGGTATCCTGGCAGTCGGAGCCAGAGAGGGTGGTTGGAACCCGCAGTGTTAAACTTGATCTTAATTGGATGACTAGTGTCGGTAGATGGAACCTTCACTATAGAATTAATTATAGTTTTGTTAAAACAAATACTTTGTTAAATTGATGCCTTCGAAAATAATTAGTAGTAATTGAATTTAAAATATTGCTTTGTGCAATAGAACCATATAGCCTTCCTTTGTCAAGCCTTGCTTCTATTGCATTTTTCCCAAGACTTGCGGAGTACTTTATGTACTCACGTGTTGCACTCAAAAACAATACTCAGAGGAATACGAAGCTCAAGAAGGTGACTACGACTACTTCGCTTGCGGATACGACGAAGGATTCCCGGAGCACTAGGTCGCGCTTCCCCAGTCAATTGCCTGTGGCGTATTGATGGGTCTTCATTGAGTTTATCTTTTGCTTCCGTTTTATTTCGTGTGTGCGAGGTCTTAAAACCTCAATTGTAATAATGAGACCTTTCGGTCAAGTACTTTCAATTATTGTAATAACACGTTGCTGGTATTGTATTCATTTCTGTTTAACTGTGTGCACTAGCTTGGATCTGGAACTAGTGCAGTAATACACAGAGGGTCCGGGTTCGGAAATCTGGGGTCCCGACACATCCCTAGATATGTAGACCTTGGTAGAGGCGCTGCTTTGACTGCGGCGCTGATCAGAACGCTCGCGAGGAGGAAATGGTTGGCTAGAAAATGATAGACTATTTATACTATATCGACGCACTCTTCGTTGAATCGGCTGCTTCAACTCTACTTTCGCTGTACTATACATCTAATGGTAACGATTTATGATCTCTTACTCATATGACTTTATGGTTTACACGATAAAAATTTTTAATCTGCGATAGTATAACTTACACAGTGCATAATGCTTCACTTTAACCAATTTGTCCGTAAACATAACAGTTCTAGCGTACAAACACCAACTTTGGGACTGTTATCACTAATCACAATATTGTTGCGATCAAGGATATCAAAACCGGTTTTAAATTTTTACCGGGGTCTAGTAGGACCAGTAGTATCGATTTTTGAAAAATTTCTGTAGTTTCAGGCCAAAATTTTCAAATAAAAATAAAAATCAGCCAAAATCGATATAAATTGAAGTAAATCATATGGACTCAGAGTAAACCGAAGTATTTAAGACCGATTTATACTTCAACTGGAGTGGCTGGTAGGACCGATTTTTGACTGATTTTTATAACCTGGTTGTGATGTAAAACCCAGGGGTAGAAACAAGGGATTACGATAATGAGACGTGTACGACTCGCCTTGAAAAGTATCCCTTTATGTGTCCAACCAAATATAACCCATGTCTTCATTGATCCCAGGGACATATGTATAGTTTGTTGGTTTGATTGTCAGTTGAAATTTTGACGTGGAAAGCATACAGACAGATTAAGCAGATGCAGAAAAGCCACTAGTATGATTACTTCTCCTATGTTACTCATAAACAGCTAAAGATTTTCTGCTCGTCCGTTTCTTCGGTATAACCGGGTGTAGAATATATATATATATATATATATATATATATATATATATATATATATATATATATATATATATATATATATATATATATATAATAGAGTACAAAATGGCGTCAGCTAAGCTCCTCTTCTCCGTCGTCGTCCTCTCGTATATGCTCGCGGTCACGTCCACGGCTGACGATCACCATAAGATCATCCCACAGCCTCGCCCCTGGCAGCCGGAGGAGCCGACGTGCCAGCCGGGGATGGCCTTCCCGTTGTACACATTGCCACGGTGCCGAGCGTACCTAAAGCGCAAAAGCATCAGTGAGTGGGTGGCAGAGCCAGTCCGACAAGAGTGCTGCCAGCAGCTCACCGCCATACAGGATGTCCGGTGCAAATGCCCGGCCATCGCCGACATGCTGGCTAGCTTGTATAGGGAGCTCGGCGTCAAGGAAGGGCGGCAGCAGCAGCCAGCAGCCGCAAGAGGAGGCATTCCCGGGGTGTCGGACGTACATGATGACACAGGTCGCCGCGCGACTCCCGATCGTGTGCATGCAGGAGGTGCCACACTCGGGGTCGGTGTGCCCATGGGCGAACGGACAGCCAAGACAGATGGAGGACTAGCCCGTCGGTCGGTGCAACGTCGGTATATGTAATAATAAGTGCCGCATGCATGCATGCAGACTTGTTGTGTGCGGCTTGGATGGATGATGAACAAAATAAAATTCAAATGGTACATGCTAATTCCTTTCGGGGAGGTTTTAATCAAATTGTAGTCGGATTATTAGCTCCTCATTCGGCAGCGTCTTTAATCTAGGTGTCGAGCTACGCTTAGGGCTTAGTGGCACGATCGTTGGAGCTAGACGACTGGGCACTGGTCACTGGATCGGCGGACCGCGCGGAGAGCCCCCCACGTCACCCCGTGGCGCTCGGCCGGCCGGCGCGTGGCGACGGGTTTTGCGTACGGCCGGCCGAGCGACTTTCCTCAGGTTTTTCAGTAATTACGTATAGGTCCTTTTTCCTCGCAAAAAGGTCCCTGTAAGTTTTTTCTTACCAAAAAAAATTTGATAGCGCCCCGCGGGTTTTCGAAATTACGTATAGGTCCTTATTTACTTACGTACAAGTCCTTACAGGTCCTCAATTTTTTACAAAAAACCCCTTTGTTTCTCCCGGAATTACGCATTTGCCCTTGGTTTTTTTTTTATGAAACGCCCTGCGAATTACCGTCTCTTTTACTTTGGTCCGCA
This sequence comes from Dendrocalamus latiflorus, assembly GCA_017311315.1. Classification (NCBI taxonomy): domain Eukaryota; kingdom Viridiplantae; phylum Streptophyta; class Magnoliopsida; order Poales; family Poaceae; genus Dendrocalamus; species Dendrocalamus latiflorus. The sequence goes on along the minus strand of CM029630.1, from coordinate 9,141,004 downwards.
CGGTAGCTAGCGCGGCGTGCGCCGCGCTTATATGTAGCTAGTTGCAAAGACGATAGGAGGCGGTTGTTATTTGTGGATCAAGCGTCGGTGAGCCGTCGAATACGGGGAAGAAGGTGATCAGTGGCGGCAGGGGTTCGTAGTAGTGGAGGTAGAGTGGTGAGTTCATGGTTCAAGGAATCAAGGGTACGTGGTGGTGGCGAGGGCAAGCCTACAGGCCGATAGGAGCGTGGTGAGGTGAAGGCAAGGGGAGTGGATGACACATCACAAGCATTAGATAGGGTGGAGATTTGATTGAGTGATATTTTGAACTGCACTTTTCAAAAAAAAATTGAAATTGAAATTTCCAAATATTTGGTTCTGTGCGCAAGATATTTCTGGTTGAAAATTTCCACCTTTTTATTATTTTCTCTAACTGTTGCTTATTACCTCTGTTAGTATCCTTTGCTTCTTGGCGGTGGCAATTTGGCTGAAACCAACTAGTTGTAGATACTAGTTCAGGATTTGAGCCCCCTCTTGTCTTGTTCAGTTCTTGTTGTTAGAGATATATGTAAAGTTTGTTATTCCCCATTGTTATGAGGGGTTCTTTGCATATTTACCACCAGTACTTTGTGTATATATACCGGCCCATTGGCCTCATATTGAATACAAGCGCTATTCATAACATGGTATCAGAGCCTACCTAGGGTTTCCCGCCCGCTCGAGCACGCCGCCGTCGGCCCCGCCGACTCCCCCGTCGTCATCGCCGCCGTCGACTCCCCCGTTGGTCCCGCCGACTCCCTCGTCGTCGTCGCCGCCGCCGACACCCCTGCCGCCGGCCCCGCCGACTCCGCCTCCCACCTGGCGTCCGCCCGCCCGGCCGCCTTCCGCCCGGCGCCCACTCGCCCGGCCTCGGCTCGGCGCCTCCGCCTTCTGCCTCCCGCCCGGCGCCCGATCGCCCGGCCTCGGCGCCGCCGCCTCCCGCCTAGCGCCCGCCCGCCCGGCCGCCTTTTGCCCGGCGCCCGCTCGCCCGCCCTCGGTTCGGCGCCTCCGCCTCCCGCCTGGCGCCCGCCCGCCTTCCGCCAGGCCGCCGCCGCCGCCGCGGGCAAACCCTAACGCGTGCGTGCATAACGGGCCTCTGGCCCGTTTGAGGTTTTAACCGAGCGGAAAAAAAACGTCGTTCTAACCGCCGCGCCGTCCAGCGCCGCCTGTTAGACTTCGTTGCCTTGGTCGCCGCGCCGTCCAGCGCCGCCTACCAATGGGCACCGTTTCCCTCCCTCGCTGCCCGGTGATCTTTGATGGTGTTAATTACACCGACTTCGTGTCTCACATGCGCATCCACATGCGTGGTCTTCGTCTCTGGGGCGTCCTCTCTGGCGATGTCACCTGCCCGCCTTGCCCTATTCCTCCGACGAAGCCTACGCCTGTTGCATTGCCCCCGACAGCCGATAAGGCTGCTGCTGAGGCCGCTCGCCTTGCTGATGATGAAGCTGCCTCTCCCTACCAGGAGGCTCTGGATTCCTATAAGGATCGTCTGACCGCCTACACTCAGTGGTACGATGACGACGCTCGGGCTGCTGCTGTCTTCATCGCCAGTGTCCAGCCTCAGTTCTCTTCTGAGGTTGTGGGACTCCCTTCGGCTTTCCAGATGTGGACACATCTTCGTCAGCGCTACGAGCCCTCTGGTGATGCCCTGTACCTGTCCGTGGTCCGCCAGGAGCACTCTCTTCAGCAGGGTGATGCTACTGTTGACGCTTTTTACGCTCAGAATTCTGCTGTCTGGCGTCAGTTGGACTCACTTCGCACTGCTGGCTGTCGTACCTGTCCGTGCTGCCTGGATGTACGTGCTGACCTGGAGTTTCAGCGGGTTTACGAGTTCCTTACTCGCCTTCGTCCTGAGTTCGAGCAAAGGCGTGCCCAGCTCCTTGCACGCCACCCTCGTGTCACTCTCCTGGAGGCTCTTACCGAGATACGCGCGGAGGAGACTCGTCTGAGTCGTGCTGGTCTGATGCCACTCCCCTCTGTGCTCGCCGCTCGTTCGCCTGCTACACTGCCTCCTCCAGCGGCTACCACAGGTGGTGGTGGCCGTCCTCCGTCTGGAGATGGCCGTCCTCCGTCTGGAGATGGCCGTCCTCACTGTTCCTACTGCGACAAGGTCGGCCACATTGAGTCCCAGTGCTATAAGAAGAAGCGGCATCTTTCACGCCGTTCTTCTACTAGCACTAGTGCTTCTACGACGACGTCTGCATCGACTTCTTCAGTAGTTTCTCTCACCGAGCAGGAGATAGCCAGACTTCGACGCCTGCTTGCCGCTTCCGGTTCTCCCTCGACAGGTTCTGCAGGTTCTGCTACTGACTCTTCGGGCACTGAGAAACCACCCACTACACAGTCAGGTACCTCCCCATGGATTCTTGATTCTGGAGCATCTTTTCACATGACTCCTGATCCTTCCACTCTGTCTTCTATTACACCTCTTGATTCTCCTATCAGTGTTCTTACTGCTGATGGTACATATCTTTCTGTCTCTGGTCGAGGATCTCTTAGCAACTCATCATTTCATGTTTCTTCTGTTGCTCATGTTCCTCGCCTTACCATGCAGCTTCTTTCTGCTGGGCAGATTACTGACCTTGGTTATCGGGTCATTCTCGACTCTGACTCTTGTTGTGTTCAGGACCGCCACACGGGAGCTCTGGTTGGTTCTGGCCCTCGGCGCCGTGACTCACAGCGTCTCTGAGAGCTTTACTGGCTTCACCTTCCTTCCGCTGCCACCATCGCCGCCAGTTTCTCCGCTTCTGCCACTTCGTCTACCGGCTCTTTCCAGCAGTGGCATCACCGTCTTGGTCATCTGTGTGGATCTCGTCTGTCGTTCTTAGTTCGTCGTGGTCTTCTGGGGTCTGTCTCAGGAGACGTGTATTTAGATTGTCAGGGCTGTAAGTTAGGTAAACAGATTCAGCTTCCTTATCCTCATAGTGAGTCTGTGTCTCAGCGCCATTTTGATCTTGTTCATTCAGATGTTTGGGGTCCGGCTCCCTTCGTTTTGAAAGGGGGTCATCGATATTATATCATATTTATAGATGATTTCTCTCGCCACACTTGGATATATTTCATGTCTTCTCGTAGTGAGGCCTTGTCTATCTATAAACAATTTGCCACTATGATTCACACACAGTTCTCCACTCCTATTCGTGTCTTTCGTGCTGATTCTGCTGGCGAGTACCTCTCTCGTTACTTGCGCAGCTTCCTTGCTGAGTAGGGCACTCTGGCTCAGTTCTCTTGTCCTGGTGCTCATGCTCAGAATGGTGTCGCTGAGCGCAAGCATCGTCACCTCCTTGAGACGGCTCGTGCTCTGATGATCGCCGCCTCTATTCCACCTCACTTTTGGGCCGAGGCTGTTTCCACTGCCACCTATCTTGTCAACATCCAGCCCTCTTCTGCTCTTCAGGGAGCGATCCCTGTTGAGCGTCTCTGTGGTCTTCTTCCTGACTACTCTACCCTTCATCTGTTTGGCTGCGTTTGCTACGTTCTCCTCGCCCCTCGAGAACGCACCAAACTAACCGCTCAGTCTGTTGAGTGTGTCTTTCTGGGATACAGTGCCGAACACAAGGGCTATCGGTGCTGGGATCCTGTTGGTCGTCGGATGCGGGTTTCTCGGGATGTGACTTTCGACGAGTCTCGTCCATTCTACCCACGTCCTGCCTCTCCTTCGGTTTCCTCTGTGGAGTCTCTGTCTTTCTTGACCTTTCCAGATACACCTATATCTGTTTTGCCCTCGTCCACCTGTCCCACTAAGTCTCCACATATTCCCCCTGTGGCCTCTCCGCCGTTGTCGCCGCCTGTGTCGTCTCCTACGACTCCCCAGGCTCCTCCCACTACAGTACCTTTTCCATCTTCTCCTGATGTTCCATCTTCTCCTGATGCTCCATCTTCCCCTGATGGGTCATCTTCTCCTCGCTACGCTCTCCGCGATCGCCAGTCGATTCGGCTTCCTGCCCGTTTTGCCTTTGCTGGCGCAGCTACTCGTGAGCCTGTCTCCTACCGTGATGCTGTTACTCATCCAGAGTGGCAGCTTGCCATGGCCGAGGAGATTGCTGCCCTCGAGCGTACTGGTACTTGGGATCTTGTTCCTTTTCCATCTCATTCTCATCCCATCACGTGTAAGTGGGTCTATAAGATTAAGACTCGCTCTGATGGCTCTCTTGAGCGCTATAAGGCGTGTCTTGTTGCTCGTGGCTTCCAGCAGGAGCATGGTGTTGACTACGACGAGACTTTTGCTCCTGTGGCCCACATGACCACTGTTCGCACTCTTCTTTCGGTGGCGTCTGTTCGCCACTGGTCTGTTTCTCAGCTTGATGTCAAGAATGCCTTTCTTAATGGCGAGTTGCGTGAGGAGGTCTACATGCATCCGCCACCTGGGTATTCTGTTCCTGAGGGCATGGTCTGTCGCCTTCGTCGCTCTCTCTATGGCCTTAAGCAAGCCCCTCGTGCTTGGTTTAAGCGCTTCTCCTCTGTGGTCACTGCTGCTGGCTTTTCAGCTAGTGATCATGATCCTACGCTCTTTGTCCACACTTCGTCTCGTGGTCGGACTCTTCTTCTTCTGTATGTTGATGATATGATCATTACAGGAGATGATTCTGAGTACATTGCCTTTGTCAAGGCTCGTCTTAGTGAGCAGTTCCTTATGTCGGATCTTGGTCCTCTTCGTTACTTCCTTAGGATTGAGGTTACTTCCACTCCAGATGGTTTCTTTATGTCCCAAGAGAAATATATTCAGGATCTTCTTGATCGCGCCTCTCTCACTGATCAGCGTACTGTTGAGACTCCCATGGAGCTCAATGTTCATCTCCGACTCTCTGATGGCGAGCCTCTTTCTGATCCGACTCGCTATCGTCATCTTGTTGGGAGTCTTGTCTACCTTGCTGTTACTCGTCCGGATATCACTTATCCAGTTCATATTCTGAGTCAGTTTGTTTCAGCTCCCACTCAGGTCCACTACAGTCACCTTCTTCGAGTTCTGCGATACCTTCGCGGGACTATCTCTCGCCGTCTCTTCTTTCCACGTTCCAGCTCGTTACAGCTTCAGGCCTATTCGGATGCTACTTGGGCCAGCGATCCCTCTGATCGCCGGTCTATCTCTGCTTACTGTGTTTTTCTTGGGGGTTCTCTTATTGCCTGGAAGACGAAGAAATAGACTGCAGTGTCCCGTTCGAGTGCAGAAGCTGAGTTGCGAGCTATGGCTCTCTTGACAACAGAGATTACTTGGCTACGGTGGTTACTTGAGGATTTTGGTGTTTTTGTCACTACACCGACCCCTCTCTTGTCAGACAGTACAGGTGCTATCAGTATTGCTCGTGATCCTGTGAAGCATGAGCTCACCAAGCATATTGGTGTTGATGCTTCTTTCATGAGGTCTTGTGTGCATGATCAGGTGATTACTCTTCAGTATGTACCTTCGGAGCTTCAAATAGCGGATTTCTTCACGAAGGCCCAGACTCGAGCTCAGCACAGCTTCTACCTCTCCAAACTCAGTGTTGTTGATCCACCATGAGTTTGAGGGGGGTGTTAGAGATATATGTATAGTTTGTTATTCCCCATTGTTATGAGGGGTTCTTTGCATATTTACCACCTGTACTTTGCGTATATATACCGGCCCATTGGCCTCATATTGAATACAAGCGCTATTCATAACACTTGTCAACACTTGTCCGCATCTTCTTGCCCATGGTTAATTACTGTTATGGTTGTCTGAACTTGGTATTGCACGAAAAGGCTTGTGATTGTTCTCTGTCAGGATTCAACTTAATTTTGGCAGCACTAAGCAGTTCTCGTTTCCTGTACTAGCTTTCTTCTGTTGGGCAGAGTGAAGTATTAGCCTGGGTTAACTTGTTGGACAACTAGTGGTCTGTTGAGATACGACATTCAGTAGCAGTGCCCTCTGTTATTTATAGGTCTTATGTATAATGTATGGAGTTGGTCTTATGTATAATGTATCTAGGATTCGTAGACCTGAGATCGTTATTATTTTTGACATGTGTAATAGTTTACTTAGAGGTTACCAAACACTACTCCATGACTAGGTGGTCATAAAGGTATCTTTCAGGTTTACTACAAAACAAGCAAAGAAAAATGAGCGATCAAGATAGAATTTACCCCTCTTTTATAAGAGGAGAGATATCTCTAGGTCCTTGGATATGGTTGGATTAAAGAAGTATATGACCATGCCGAATGTGGTTGAGGAGTCAATCACAAATGAGTAATCCACTACAAGCTCGAGTGAATGATCGACCTATCACAGGATGGCACGCTTCTCGCCTTGAGTTCGATATGATATCATGAGACAAAGGGATCAATACATAAGCACTATATAGGTTCGTCCGATATGATCTTTATGTATGTTTGGGAGTCATTATGTCCTGTTAGGGACCATTACCAACTTATAGATCGGAATGGAATTTTTGTCTTATGGCTAAACATATATGAACCTAGAGAGTCATATACTTAATGGGATAGAACAATAAGGATCCAAATGATAATCTCCGAGTGGGATACGATCTCTACTTGTATTGGATAAAGATCTAGCCTAAGGCTTCTTTGAGTTAAATACGATATTTGATCATATCTGATTAGGATTCGATTGGAGGCTATATAAAGAGAGGTGCGGGGATGAGGGAGGCATTCTGAAGCACACACATCGAAACCCTAGCCGCCACTTCTCATAACCCCTATTGTGCGAACTAGTTCTAGCACGCCGACACACGGTGATCCATCCCTAGATATGTGGACCTCGGTAGAGGCGCTGCTGTGACTGCGGCATTGATCGGGATGATCGCGAGGAGGAGACGGTTGGCCAGAGAACGATAGACTATTTCTACTACACCGATGCACTCTTTATTAAATCGGCTGCTTCAACTCTATTTCCGTTGTACTACACATCTAATGGTAACGATCTATGATCTCTTACTCACATGACTTTATGATTTACACGGTAGAAAATTTTAATCTGCACTAGTGTAACTTGTCCGTATCATAACACAATGCATATTTTTAACCAATTTGTCCATAAACATAACAGTTCTAGTGTACAAACACCAAGTCACCAACTTTGGGACTGTTATCACTAATCACAATATTGTTGCGATCAAGGTTATCAAAACCAGTTTTGAATTTTTACCAGGGTCTAGTAGAACTAGTAGTATCGATTATTGAAAAATTTCAATAGTTTCAGGCCAAAATTTTCAAATAAAAATAAAAATCAGCTGAAATCGATATAAATCAGAGTAAATCGGATGGACTCGGAGTAAAACGAAGTATTTAAGACCGGTTTATACTCCAACTGGAGTGGCTGGTAGGACCGATTTTTGACTGATTTTTATAACCTGGTTGTGAGGTAAAACCCAGTGGTAGAAACAAGGGATTACGATAATGAGACGTGTAGGACTCGCCTTCAAAAGTATCCCTTTATGTGTCCAACCAAACATAATCTTCGTTGATCCCCGGGAGATATGTGTTGTTTGTTGGTTTGATTGTCAGTTGAAATTTTGACGTGGAAAGCATACACCGTTAGGGCATCTCCAATGGTTACAGCTAGCAACTAACTATAAGACTTCCACATTATCTATATAGTACACACTAAAGCTAGCATTCTAAAGAACTATCTATAAGGATAGCTATTTGATACTTACATGCACACACAGAATTTATTGAGGCTGCCTCGTTTAGCGTTATAGACTAGTGCTTAAGGAAGAGTTGGCTCAATTTTTTTTGCATACTCTCTTTCCTCCACATAGGATATATGCTGATGTGTACATGCATATAGATAGCTGACTCAGACCATTGGAGATGCTCTAAGGGCACTCCCAACCCATGGTTTCCATGGACAGTTTCCAAGAGGGAGAGAGCACAATTAATGATCCTTAGAAACTATCCCTCCCAACCCATGATTTCTATAGCAGTTTCTATATAGAGGACAACTTAAATACACCACAAAAAAGAGATGGATCAGCTGTGGTAGCAACAAAGTGGCCTGCACGTATACATCGGTCCATCTCACTCACACATACAATACATCTCATGCAAACACGTTGATAGCGAACTATATATCAATAATACCAGTTCATAAGTAATAGGTACCATATTTGGTAACAAAATAAGCCAGGTTCATAAGCATTACAATATATAAATATTAAACTAGATAGGTATCCATCATCCAATCTCTCTCTCGCTGGGTAATGAGAATGCATAGTAAATATAAAATTAGTAGAATAGCCATATCAGTCCATCTCTTGCCGGGCTTGTACTTTAGACGCACAGTACCTCCATAGATGCCACAGAGAACTCCGAAGCCATCATCTACAATGAAAAGAGTTAAATAATGAGTTTTCAGTTAAACAAATGAACACTTGTATATGACTACATATAATATAAATGGGTACAGACCACTATGAAATCATTCATACTAGTTTGTTCAACAAAATTATGTAAGTACCTAATTGGAATTCCCAAACTTATGCCAAATATGTTCAATCAAGTCTAACTGAAGTTGCTTATAAGCAGAACGATCACGAAGTCTAGCATTTCTTTCTAGTACTTCTGCCATCTCTGGGTTAGCTCTATGAGTGATTGTAGCTGCCTGTACTATCGATGTGCTTGCTTCCTCGTTCAAATCTATAGGAATCTGTTCCAAACCCTTCTCATCCTCAATTATCATATTGTGAAGGATGATACAGGCTAGCATCACATTCTGTAGATCCCCTTGTTCATAAAGACGCGCCGGTCGACGTAAAATGCAAAAGCGAGATTGCAATATTCCAAATGCACATTCAACGTCCTTTCTTGCCCCTTCTTGGTGTTGTGCAAACAACTTATGTTTATCAGATTGTGGTTTGCGTATTGACTTAACAAAAACAGCCCACTCGAGGTATATACCATCTGTTAGGTAGTATCCTTGGCTATATTCCC
>CM029630.1:6893277-7055901 GCA_017311315.1 Dendrocalamus latiflorus | reverse complement strand
TCTCCTCAGTGGCTTTCAGCTTGTCCTCGGCAATCTGTAGTTTTGCCTCTACGGCCTTCAGGTTCTACTCTGTGGCCTTCAGCTTGTTTTCATCCAGTTGCGAGGCCCTTTGCTGAGCCTCGACCACTGCCTCCTGAAACATATCCTCTATGATCTGGGGAGCTTCATCCCTGATGATGTTAAAGATGAAAGTGGCCTATAAGGAAGCATACAAATGCCATCATTAGAAGACATAGGACATCGGGCAAAGGAAAGTAATGATCACAGGGGTACCTGAAAGTAGAGGTTTACAGCAGTGCCTAGTCGATCCTTAACAAGTTGGGAGAACTCTCCAACATCACGCGTGTCATGAAAGAAAGCCATGTACTTGTTGACATGCCCCTCGGTGAGTCAACGAATCTGAGCTATTGCGTCATCATCATCAATGAGTGGAACGACATAGGAGGGCAGCTCACTGGAGGAGTAGCTCACAACCCCATCACGATCCTCCTACGCCCAGACCTCAAGGCCAGGAAGGGCCTTCTTGCCTCTCGAGCCCTGATCCTTGGGTGCCGTCTCCCCCATATCACCAGCTTGTGCTTTTGTCTCAGCAACGCCTACCACAGATAGGGATATTGATAAGTAATAGGCAATGGGTAATTAGAAGGGCATGAAGGGAAAAGAAAACCTCATGTACCTTCATCACCAAAGAGAGAGTCAGAGGCGTAGTAATACTGGGTATTGGGCACCCCTAGACTGCCACAAGGGGTCGTGCCCAACTCTCCCTCCTCCAATAGCTCCTTCACTACATGCACAAGGGACCTCGTAGAGCTAGAGACTGTGGGGGACGTGGAGCTAGAGCATGAGGAGGACAAGGTGGTTTGAGAAGTCTTGTGACTCAGAGAAGGGTCCATGTTGACTCCACTTCTAGGCTCGACGAAGGAGGTGGGAGGTGGATCGTAGTCAGAGGCCTACCTCTTCCTCTTCTTGGAAGCGACCTTTGAAGTGCCTTGGGATCCTAAGGCTTCCCCTTGCGCAAAGCAAGGCCCAGGGCGGTACAGCATGGAGCATGCTCTGCGGGGGGTTGTGTGGTGCCTGGAACTCGGGGTTGAAATCCACCCAAGCTAGGGGGCCTCATTCCTGTGGAAGGAGGCATTGCCCCCAGCAAGGGGCTTCGCCCTCAGCTGGCTCTTTGGAGGAAGGGCCTTGGTAGCGCCCTCTGAGGTCAACACCTTGGTCTTCTTCCGCTTCGATGGGCTGGGAATAGGCTTGCCCCGATGGGACATCATCAGCTCTAGGATATTGGCGATGTTGTTGGCCCCTCAGCCACTGGAAATGCCAGCCTCCTCAAGAGCCTCGTACTCAGTGATGGTCATCTCCTTGAGAATCCAGTTGGCCTCCTCAATAGCCTTCCTGGGAGAGCGCGCTGTGCAAAGTTAAATAGAGGTGTCAAGTTCATGGACTCGAGGACAATCCAAAGCAAGTTAGCCAAGTCGCACACACCTTTGCTTTTGGAGACCGTGATGTAGTCACGCTTCTCGGCAACCAAGGGGCTAGCATTTGCAAGGGTCATCTCCTCCATCAGGTCTTGGACCTCACTTCACTTGCGGACCTCAGACGTAGCATGAACAAACTCCCAGTCAGTGTTTGAGAGAGGAGGGATCTCAGGATAGCAGTCCTGAGTGATCCTGAGTTGGCTGCCAGTGTATGGAAAGCCCTCCACCTTCAAGTGAAACCACTTCTTCCCAGGGCGATTCCAGTTGTACCTAGTTGCACGAACCAGATACTCACCCTAGTTCTAAGCGATTGAAGTTAGCATGCCCAGCAGTCTGAACCTCCCATTAGACCGATGGAGGTGGAAAAAGTAGTCGAAGGCCACAACAGTTGGCTTCAGGTGCCTGCCCTCGATCACCATCTCGCATAGCCACAGGAACACTCTCACCCTGGTGAGCAGGTTGGGCGAGAAGTGCGAGAGCTCCACCTGGTAGTGCCTCACGAGGGCCCGGACGAAGGAATGGATCGAAAGCCCTAGGCTAACCTATGACTAGGTCTTAAGAGTGATGGTGTACCCCTTTGGAGGACTAGGGTGTTCGTCCGACCCCAGCAATAGAATGTCTCCTGGAGTGAGGTGGATCCCAGGTGCCACCAGGTCACCTTCTCTACCTTGGTAAGGGAGGAAGGCTTGACCCTCACGAGAGCCTCCTTGTTAGTGGTGTCATCAAGGATCTCGACATCTTCGATGAGGTCGTCGTGCGGCAAGTCCTCCATCTCAGCCCGACCTCCATCCCCCCTTCCTCGGTGAGAGAGGTGGCAGTCCTTAGTCATCATGGCAGAACGATGAAAACTTGTGATACCAGCAATACAAAAGTGGATCAGTACCTAGCGAAGTGCACCAATACTTTATATGTTGTACAAGCAATAAGATCATAAAAGTAATGAACAACCAGGCACATATATTCTGGCACCCGTGCCCTATGAAACTCTTGGTGCTTTACTGTCAGATTCAGATGGTCTCAGTTTCAGCATGCCTACATGCCCTAGTGCCTGCACCATGCGTACCCTCGCATATGCGCTCTACAAGACTCTCGGTACTCTACACCTAAAGGATCAACTAAACTAGGCCCAGGCACCCCAATGCTCACATGTCGTGCCCATCAACGTGCTGGATGTCGGTGCCAAATCCCTCACCATACTTGAAGTGGCAGGTTACTCCGGCTTCTAAGAGATTTGTGCATAACCACAGATATTAAAGGCTTTTTTTCTAATCTATCCACCTATCACGCTTGCTATTTGTTGGACCGAAATGGCAACAAAGGGGGGGGGGGGGTGAATGTCGACTTCTAAAAACGTGCCCTCAAAAAGTATCGACTCAAATCCTCCCACCGATAGATATAAAATCTATGAAAAGGGAGATTCAAGTTCTCTGAAAGAGTATGATAGACAAGAAAGAGAACAGAGCGGAGAATGAAGGACTGCTAGCAAAACAATCAAAGAGATCCACAGCCAAAACCCACTGGGCGGTCAAACCGCACGTAATGGGCCGGTCTGACCGCTCCCTTGCCGCCGGTCAAACCGCCTATATACCACCGGTCTAACCGGTCTTGCATATCCGGTCTGACCGCCCTTTGAATACCGGTCTGACCGCTCCTCGGAATTTAGAACTGACAGGAGCTGAAAATTTCAGGTAGAAACTGAGAGCTTCAAATAGCAAAGGAATTTAAGACTTCCTTCTGGAATACTCAGCCCAGAACTGCAGGAAAACTTCCTAAATAACCTGAGGAGCTAAAGAAACAAGAAAAGACCAACTCAAGAGCAACAATTTGGAATTTGGGCCAAACACTGAAAACTACAGAGAGCCACAAAAAATCTTCAAATTACCATCTCAACTTTGATCCTTTGGCCAAGAAACTTTGCAAAAAGATTAGCAATAGCCTTAGGACTAGAGAGTCCAAATTTCAAGCCATCCCATGAAAGGAATCACAAACCACCTCAAACCCTAGAAATTGAAAAAGAAGAACAGAGGAGCTGAAAATGGAGAATCTTGGATTCATTCGATTTGCTCTCGGGAAAAATCGATCAAATGATCTTGGGACCTATTTCCATCACAGAGCAACCCATTTTAGGCCTTCACAGCAAGAACCAACTCAAACACTGAAAATCAAGAAATCAGGCTGAAGAAGCATCGAAGGATAAAACAGACAGAGAAGCAAAGACTCAAATGATTTCTTGAAAGCATTCATTTCCATAAGCACAAAGATCACAGAGGAGTCCCCATACATGATTGAATATAGAGGAATGATTACATGGTGGCTCAACTCATCTCATCTCACTCTCTCCCAAGCTCAAGAACCCCACTCAAGAACCACACACAGGGAGGAGACTACGAGGGAGACACCCTCTGCCCTTCTCACCAACTCATCAACCACTAAAGAGAAATCAAAACAACCTCCAAAAGACTTAGGCTACATGCAGGAGATACTCCCCTATTTATAGTCTCTCACTAATGGATTTGCCTCTCTCTTTACCCACTAAGCCTCAACAACTCTAGTGCTTTATCCATAACCCACTTCCTTTAGTGCAGCTTTGCGTATTCTCCAAAACGCCCCTCCTGCACCTTCCGGGAAGCTTCCTCCTTTCTTGCCGCTCAAGCCTCGCAGCTACCTCGAGCCCTCGCCGTCTTCAGCACACCTCGACCGTTCTGACCTCAGCGCCACCTGCGCCTAGTCCGGTCACCCCGTGCCTCGCCACGACTCCATCTCGACGTCCTGCAGCCATCACAGACAAGAAACACATCAAATAGCACCGCTCGACACATGTAAGCATAATTAGCAATAACAAATCATACTTACGCACGAAAGAGCCCAAACTTGTCGAATCAAGAGAATATGCATCCTAATCACTTTGACCAGGTTTGACCAAGTCCGACCGAAACCGATTGCACCACGCAACGACATGGTCCGAACCACACAAACCAAACTCGACTATCCTAAACTGATGTCAATTACTCATCACACACTCGGGGTCACCTCCACGTGGTCCATCAATCTCCCCCTTGATGAGTATATTGACAAACATCGAAAAAGCGCAAAGTTGAGTTTGAAAAGAGACAAGAGTCAAACATGGTCCAAGAGAAATCAAAGAAGCTATGACCATGTTGACGAAGGAACACTAGATCTACAAAAGAGAGAGCAAATTATTCTCCAAAGCTCAAGAAGGTTCCCAAATGGCTTTTTCTCCGCTATTCTCCCCCTTTTGGCAATAAACACATCAAGGATGCAAAGGAGAGAATCAAGTATGATCTTGGAAGGAATGGCTCAATTTGTTTATTTTAAGCATTTAGAGCCATGAAGATTATCCAAAATGACCATATGAGGATTACATCAAGCCATAAGTCATAAGAATGCTATCAAGATCATGACAAGACATGTGTAATCTAGCTAAGCTAAAGAGTTACAATCTGAAATTTAGTCCAATTTCTTAGCATGTCAAGTCATCCATGATTATAGTCTAGCTAAAGGTATCCAAAAATGATGCAGGCCATGTCAATAGTCTAAATGGAACCAAAAAGCTAGTATTGAGCCGATTCAGAGTGCTACAAGTTCAAGAATGAGACATTTGTTTAAGTACTCGTAACCTTTGTAATTTTAGCACATTGAGCACAATTGACATGTTTTTCTTTAGAAATCTCATGATTGTTGCCAACCAGATTTTAGTTTTGTCATGTGCTAGATCTCAAGCCTTATGCGACCACTCCAAGTGATAAGCTTAAGAAAATAGTCTTGGTCAACCAAAACTCCCCCTGAGTTCATGTCTAGTGCAATGGCAAGCCGTCTTATGAGAAAGAATTGGTGAGATCAGTTTTTTCGCACAAAAGAGATCTTTTTGCTTACTTAAAATGTTGTACTAACTCATGTGTCATCAAGAACTAGCATAGCTCAATCTAAAGCTCAATATAGATTCAAGACTCAACTCAGTCTATTTGACATGGCATGAATCATAAATGGATAACTAAAGACAGCCTAGTCTCAAGTGCTACCATGACAAGAAATAATTCAAGTTGTGCAGTTTTAAGTAATTTAATCATAGCAAAGACTAGACTACACATATGAAGTCATGATCAATTTAGCAAGTAAGCACATATCATGGCAAGGTGTAATGCATTGTAACACATGTCATAACAGGATAATAATCAAGGCTCCATGTAGTTATATTACAATGCAGAATGAAATGCAGAAAATCCAGCTCCCCTCAACATGTGATGCAACTTTTAATTCAAGTAGAGTTATGTCAACTTTAAGATCTAGAAGCTTCCAAATGAACTCCCCCTGAACCAAAGTAATAAAATCGAGAAGCTGGCAAGAAAAATAGAAAAGACAGTCCTTAAAGTATAGACAAGATATAGAGAATACTATAGCTCAGACTGACTCTCATCTACCCCATATGACTATAGGACAATCAACTGATCATCTAACACACTAAGGAGCAAACATGTACCCTGTCTACCCGAGGGTGGCCCAACTCTCGCTAGAACCTATAAGAAGTGAGTGAGCTCAACCTAGTGAGAAGAGAGACAGCTAATAAACAGCATTCTAGAATCACAAGATAAGAGTAAGATGTAACATCCTGATTTTCAGAGCCTTTTTGAAGCTTTTAAAATAAAATTCACCATTTGAATTTTTCTGGAATTAATTAAAGCTTAAATGAAATTTTTATGAATCAAAAGGATTTAATATGATTAAGTTAAACATTAACATTTTCCAAAATTATTTTATTTGAGTTCTTTGTGTCTCAAGGAATTTATTGGAATTTTGCTGGATTTTTCTGGATTTATTTGCTATTTTCTAGAGCTCAAAAAGTATTACTTGAATTTCTGGAAAAAGAAAAAGAAAAGAAATTCCTAAACCGGCCAGTGGGCCGAAACCCACCAGCCGGCCGGCCCAGCTCGCCCGCCCTCGGCCCGGCCTGCCCCGCCCGTGCCACGCGGTGCGCATCCGTGCCCGACCCGCGCTCGTGCCCCTCCGCTCGATGTGCGCCACGCGTCACCCATCCCCGCTGCCGCCTTGCCCGCGCCCCATCGCTGCCGCTCGCTCGCCCGGTGCCACTGACAGGTGGGGCCCACCTGTCAGGTCGTCCCCGACCTGGACTCCGCCTCCGTCTCCGATCGGGACACGCCGCCGCCGCCTTCCTTTTTCCGCCGCCGTCTCCGCCCCGGACTCGACGTTCGTGCCCGCCCGGGACTCTTCGCCGCCCGGGTATAAATACGGAGCCCCGCCCCCTCGGTTTCCTCGTCCCACAGCCGCCGCCCTGGCCGCCGCTAGCCCCCGAGCGCCTCGCGCTCGCCGCCGGAGCTCGAAGCCGCCGCCTTCGCCTCGTCGGCTTCGTCGCCGTTCGCCGCCGTTTGTCTGCCGTCCGCCGCCGTCATCGTCGCCGCCGGTGAGCCCCCGCCGCCGTCGCCGCCGTCCCGAGCCACCGCCGGCCAGCCCACCGCCGCACCCCGCCGCCCGGCCGTCCCGCCCCGCGCTCCGCGCCGCCAGCGGAACCGCACCCGCGCCTCCGCGACCCTTCGCCTCCCCGTAGACCCAACCCACCATGCGCCGTGCCGCTGACGCATGGGATCCACCGGTCAGGTCCGGCCCCGTAGGCCCGTGCACCATGAGCCACGCCAGCCAGCCACGCAAGCCGGCCACATCAGCCCTAGTTCCGACGTGTCATGCCACGTCAGTGCCACGTGGGCGCCACGTCAGCAGCCGAGCCGTCCTAGATGCCACGTCACCATGCCACGTCAGCCGCCACGTCACCCAGCCCGGTCAGCTGCCACGTCAGCCCTTGCGTCCACGTGTCATCCTCGTCAGCCGCCGCGTCAGCCCTAGCCGCCGCGCCAGCCACCCAGTCAGCCGCACTGTTCTGTGCGCCGGGTTCACGGTAGACTGGTTATTTCATGAGCCGGGTCCACAGCACAGTGTAATTTTCTATTTTCCCCGATTTTCTTTAGATCCAATTTTCCAAGAGCCCGTTCTCCCTCGTCCTAGCTCCGATTGACCCGATTCTTTTTCCTAAATTCATATAAAATTGAGCTCTACCTTTTGGTTCAGGTTTGAAAGTTTTTGGAGTTCATTTGAATTTTATTTGATTTTATTTTGTCTTTTCGATTTGCTTTCTCTCTCGTTAGATCACGTGTTCGAGGGAGCGGAAGTTGGATTTGAAGATCAAGAGCCCTCAGCTGAGCAAGGCCAAGGCAAGTTGTGTCCTTTGATCATGTTGAACCCAGTTTTCAAATCTATTATGTATTACTTTGTTTTAAATTATCATGCATCGCTATTTTTATTCAAACCCTTGTATTGGTAGTTATCGTCCCAATTGGTTATTTCCCTCCTTGATATTTTGGAATACCTTGATGCCATTGTCACCTTAGGTTGGGAATTTAATTAGTGATGCTATGATTTGTCACATTGGGTTGGTACGATTAGAATGCTTAGCCTTGCTTATTTCGCGAAAGGGTTCATCATCACATGTGGTTAACTAATCTTGACTTAATGATATACTTGAATGTGGTGGTTAACCACGGTTATAAAACTTGTTGCCATGGCATGGGTAGTGTCATTGGTGTTGGTTATACAAAATTGGTTTTCACTTGGGCGATTGATCGTGCAGTAAAGGGGGTGCGAGAGGCACATGGGATGTGGATGCTTCGCCTGAGTAATTCTTAAGGACTTAACTTTGTGCGCCATTGATCTGAGCTTAATCGTGCAAACCACATGTCTAGTATGGGATAGACCTGGCATAATAATTTGTGAAGTCTCCACTTTGGTTTTTACTACCGATGTTGTTGTGGCGCAAGAGGGGGCAATTATCGACTAGGGGGTTACCCTACTCGACGGCGAAACCTTAGCGAGTGGGATCAGGTGGAGATGGATCATTGTAAAAGTCTTGTTGTGATTTCCTTAGCGCGAGGCTAATCACATCGTGTGGGTACAGTTGTGCAACCTCTGCAGAGTGTAAAACTATTCGAATAGCCGCGTCCTCGGTCATGGACAATGCTCGGTGATTTCACACGAGGGGTAGAGTTTTTTATGAAACCTGGTTGGGTTAAGTTGGGAAGTGAATGGTTAGTTCACAGGTGTTCATTTCATGGATCTTGGTTCATGGTGGATTCCTTGGGTGAATGGTCAGTTCACTTGTGGTTGGTCTCAATTCCTTTGGTTACTTATTTACTATACTTTACAAAGCTTGCTTTTCAATCTACTTATTGTATTTACTTTAAAGTGTTGCTTTCTGCAAAAATTAACCTTTCAGCCATCCATTGGTAAGCCTTGCATACTATATTGCATTTTTGTTACAAACGATTTACTGAGTACTCTATGTACTCACGGCTTTATGCCCCTGTTGCTCAGTTGAGGAGGAGGAGAATCACCAGCAGAAGGTTTCAGAAGGAGAGTACTTCGACGTCTTCGCAGATTATGCTTCGTTCTCCACTCGATAGCCTGTGGGCGTGTCGAATGGCTGCTGCGCTTTCTTTTGGATTTTCGCTGCTAGTTTTTGTTAAGCCCGTCCGGCTAATAATTGTAAGCTTGGCCATAAGGTCGTACTCTGATTATTATCAATATAATTTGGATTTTCCTTAGAATATCGTGATGTGGATGATATTTATCTTTGTACACACTATGTGCACTAGCGTGATCCTGGACTAGTGCAGAATACACAGGAGAGTCCGGATTTGTATATTCAGGTCTCTACATAAGAAGTCTAAACAACTAGACAATATAAGCACTCTAATCTATGCTAGGAGGACTAACCCCAATGCACCTATATGCAATGCAACAAAAAGGAGTAAGAGCATAATTAATATAATAAAGCAGTAAAGCACAAAACTCCCCTCACAACAGTCCGTAAAGACAAACCACCCCAAGCTCTCCCCGCAGAGCTAAAAACCTAGAGCTATCCAATGGCTCGGTAAAGATATCAGCCAACTGGTGGTCACTCTCCACAAACTGGAGCACGATGTCACCCTTCTCTACATGGTCTCTAAGGAAGTGATAGCGAATATCGATATGCTTGGTCCGAGAATGCTGCACTGGGTTCTTAGCAATGTTAATCGCAGAAGTGTTATCACAGAAGAGTGGAACACTGTCGATAACTAACCCAAAGTCCTGCAGGGTCGAGACCATCCAAAGCACCTGGCTGCAGCAACTGGCGGCAGTAACGTACTCGGCCTCTGCAGTGGACTGTGCAACACCAGACTGCTTCCTCGAAGACCAGGAAACGAGAGAAGTGCCAATGAATTGGCAGGTGCCAGAAGTGCTCTTCCTATCTATCCTACAGCCAGCAAAGTCTGCGTCCGAGTAGGCTCTCAAGGAAAGACAGGAGGAGGAAGAGTACCAGATACCATAGTCAATGGTAGCTCGAAGGTACCGAAGAATGCGCTTCACCGCCTGGCGGTGAGATACGCGAGGAGAAGCCTGAAACCGAGCACAAAGACACACAGCAAAGTGTATGTCCGGTCTCGAGGCGGTGAGGTACAAGAGGGAGCCAATCATGCTGCGGTACTCCTCATCTGATCAAAGTGTATGTCTGATCAACTGGCTCGCCGTCCTCATCTGGGTCGAGTGAGGCTGAAGTAGCCATAGGAGTAGACACCGGCTTACCATCACTCATATCAAAGCGCTTTAGGAGGTCTCGAGTGTACTTGCCCTGATGCAAGAAAGTACCCTCCCGAGTCTGCTTGATTTGGAAGCTAAGGAAGAAGCTCAACTCGCCCATCATGCTCATCTCAAACTCCGAGCTCATGACATCGGAAAACTGGAAAACAAGAGCATGTGAGGAGCCACCAAAGATGACGTCATCCACATAAATCTGGATGAGCAGAAGATCAGTGCCATGCCGGCGAATGAACAAGGTCTTGTCTACTTTACCCATCTCAAATCCATGACTCAGCAAGTAGGACTTAAGCCTCTCATACCAAGCTCTAGGGGCCTGCTTAAGTCCATACAGCGCTTTGGAAAGCTTGAAGACATGGTTTGGGTATTTGGGGTTCTTGAAACCCGGAGGCTGTCTCATATAGACTTCTTCTTCAATAAAGCCATTGAGGAAGGCACTCTTGACATCCATCTGGTAAAGCTTGAAACCCTTAGAAGCTGTAAAAGCAACCAGGATTCTAATGGCTTCAAGTCTAGCTACAGGGGCAAATGTCTCCTCAAAATCTAGACCCTCAACCTGTGAGAAGCCCTGAGCTACCAGTCTAGCCTTGTTTCGAACAACCACCCCATCCTCACTCTGCTTGTTCTTGAACACCCACTTAGTCCCAATGACATTGTGACCTCGAGGGGGCTCAACAAGCGACCAGACCTTATTCCTCTCGAAATTTTCTAACTCCTCATGCATGGCATTGACCCAAGACTCATCAGAAAGAGCATGACAAATCTCCTTGGGCTCAAAGGAGGCAACAAAGGCAGAATGGAGACAGAAATGAGACATGCCGGATCTTGAGCGGGTGACTCGCTCAAAAAGGTCTCCAATAATCTGCTCAGAAGGATGGTCTTTTTGGATATGTTTGGGAGGTCCTGGATGAGATGAAGAAGTGGCCTCTACCTCATGAGCAGAAGAGGTAGGAACAGAGCCACTAGCTCCAGAAGAAGTAGAAGGCATGGGCTGATCGCCTGGAGGTGCAGTGGAAGAGGGCACCTCGAGGGGTGGATGAGGGACTAGATTGGATAGACAACCCTCATCTTCATCCTCCTCATCATCCACAAAGATGGGCTTGGACTGCTCTAAAGAACCTGAGATATCTGGCCTAGTCCCCGGACTGGCCTCGTCGAAGGTCACCTCACAGGTCTCTACCATCTTACTAGACTCGCAGTTCCAGATCCTATAAGCCCGTGAAGAAGTCGAGTAACCTAGAAAGATCCCATCACAAGAACGTGACTCGAACTTGTCTAGGTTCCCGGACTTCAGGATAAAGCACTTGCAACCAAACACACGAAAATGAGATACATTGGGCTTTCGCCCATATCTCAACTCATAAGAAGTGCGGTGCAAGTGTGCCCGAAGAAAAACTTGATTTGAAACATGACACGCGGTCGCAATAGCCTCAGCCCAAAACTTCTTGGGTGTAGAGTACTCATCGAGCATCGTCCTGGCCATCTCGATCAAGGTACGGTTCTTCCTCTCCACGACGCCATTTTGCTGTGGGACGTGCGGAGAAGAGAACTGGTGCTCCACACCCGTCTCATCGCAAAACCTCTCAAAGTAGGAATTCTTGAACTTCGTGCCATTGTCACTACGGATCGCTCGTAAGGCACCCAGGAGCTCAACAGAAAGCCTACTAAAAAGACCTAAAAAATGTGTAAACGTCTTATCCTTCGAGGCTAAGAAAAACATCCAAGAGTACCTCGAGAAGTCATCGACCATGACAAGGACATACCACTTCCCTCCTGCTGACTGCACTCGAGCTGGTCCAACTGTATCCATATGGAGCAGCTGTCCTGGTGTATCGGTCATAGTGACTGTGACCGGAGGATGGGAAGCGGCAACCATCTTACCGTGCCGGCAAGGAGCACAAACTAGATCTTTGACCATCTTGAGTTTCGGCAAACCACGAATGAGGTCGTGGCCGCTAACTCGGGTCAAATGGTCAAATCCAATATGACCAAGTCTCCTATGCCAGAAAGAAAGGTCGCGATACTCGGAAGCAACTAAACACCTGAGAGGATCACCAGAAGACTCAGAAAAATCAGCACGAAAGATCCTCCCAAAATGAGAAATCCCGCAAACCAAACTACCCAAAGAATCAAGAATTTTGCAAGTATTTTTTTGAAGCTCACCTCGAAACCGTCATCGGTAAGCTAAGAAACGGAAAGCAAATTATACTGCAGCTTACTAACCAAGGCAATATCTTTCAAAATGAAAGAATCATTAACGTGCACTGTACCTTTGGCGATGACGCGCCTAAATGAAGCATCTCCGAAGGTGATCGTCTCATCACCTGGAGCGCGGGCTAGGGAAGAGAACCAATGTGAGTCTCCGATCATGTGTCGTGAACACCCGGAGTCTACGAGCCAAACCTTTCCCTTCCTTGCCCGGCGAACCTGAGTCAAACAGAGAGTAAAGTCTCAGTACTGGGGTAAATCAAGAGTGATTTTGGCACCCAATACTGAGTAACACGTCGAGCAGATGAAGTAGTCAAACACGAATGACCTCTATCTACCCTACGCTCTCTGTCACTCAAAGAAGCAGACGGCCTATGTGTAGACCTGAAGCTGTTGTTGGGCTTGACTGCTACAGAGGAGCGAGTCAAGACACCAGCAACATGCTGATCACGCCGCGGGTAGCTATCTCGACGGGGGAAACGAGATCTACCCTCAGGACGGCGGAAGTCACAACCAAAGGGAGCATGAGGACGAAAACCAGAAAACTCGGAAAAACCAAGTCCTCGATGCTGCCCAAATTCTTCAGAAACAACTGAAACAACCCTAGACCTTGTGTTGGTCCTAGGTGCACTCACGGTCTGGGGTTGACCCTGCATACGCCTAAGAGCTGCAACACGGTCTCTGCGCCTGAAGCATCCCTCTATCGAGTGTCCATCCTTTTGACAGAAGGTGCAGTGGTACTTCACCTTCTGAGAGGTAGAAGTAACACGGTGAGGCTTCGCCTTCTGAGAGGCCGAAGATGCAGGGAGAATTACCTTGCTGTCAGAAATCCCTTGGACAAAGCCCGCTGACTTAAATTGGACTTTCTCGGTCCTGGGCTCAATCTTGATCACACATGGTGCTATGGGTCTGAGCACGGCAGGTGGATGCTTCCTCATGTCCTCATAGAAATCGTATCCTAGACCCTAATTAAATCTGTAAATCTTGAATTGGTCTAGAATAAGATTAAGCTTCTTATTGCCGCCTACAAATCTCTCAAGAGTGTTCATGAGATACTGATACTCCCGAAAAAGAGAGGTGCAAGAAGAGTAGGGAGAAGAAGAGACAGCAGGAGGTAAGGGAGCAGATGAAGAACCAATAGCAGAAGAGTGAATGGCTTGTGCACGCACAGCCGACTCGGAAGGGACAGTCCTACTGCTAGCAGTTTGGTTCACGTCGCTAAGCGTCTCAACCTTACCCTTGGGCTTCTCCCCCACACCAGCAACCACATCACAATCAGTTGATGGCTTCACTAGTTGATCCTTAGTTAGCTTCACACATTTTTCATTCAAAGCAACGAGTTCAAGTTTTAGTTTATCAAACTAATGCATGGTGAGCTAACAGGGTCCTTATTAGTGTCAATCATTTCTTGAAACTGTTTTGAGACAGATTCAAGTTTAGCAGTTAACTTAGGACATTTCAAACATGAAGCAATGGGCTCAAGAAGTGAAGCTTGCAGTTCAGTAATTTTATGGTCTGCCCATTTTAGATTCATCTTCAACTTGTTGCAATTTTCACAAGACTCGGGCAGATCAAGAAGCATGGTATAAAGACCTCTAAATGTGTTGTCCTTATCCTCACATGAGGTGCATACACTAGTCTCGACAGTACTAGATGAAATAGAAGCAACCCTACTCATTTCTAGTTCAGCCAAGAGACTAATATTCTCCACCTTAACAATGTCAAGTTCAGAGGACAGACTATCATGCGGGGTCCTTAATTTCTCCATGTCACCCAACAGAGCACATCATGTATCACATTCATCACAGGAGAAAGCAGATGTAAGTGAAGTAAGCTCCCGTGATAGTCTATCTACTTCCTTCTCCAACTCGCTACACCTAGCTCTAGATCTAGCATGGAATCTACCTAGCTTAAGAAAAGCATCATTAAGCTAGTCGTAGGTGGGGGATACCTTGTCGGAGTCGGAGTACAGCTCGCTGTCGCTCAGTTCGCCCTCAAGGGCCATGAAGCACATGCCGGAGAAGTCGTCGCCGCCCTTGGGGTCTTGCTCATCCGTCCCATCGTTGTCGCTCCACCCCTCCACCTCGCTGAGGTCGAGGTCGTCGAAGGCGGTGAGGACGCGGTGGAAGAGCTTCTTGGCTTTGCCAAGGTTGCGAAACTTCTTCTTGCCTTGGGTGTGAGTAGGAGGCTTCTTGTTGCGGTTCTTGTCGATGTAGTCGTTCTTGCTCACACCGCTGTAGTCGCCTTTGCCCTTCCCCATCTTGGGGCAGTTTGCTCGAATGTGGTTGGGGCCACCACACTCGAAGCAGATCACGGGTCCTCCTCTCTTTCCGTCTCTCCTCTTGTAAGCATGAGAAAATCTCCGAGCTAGGAGGGCTAACTGCTCATCCGTAAGCTGCTCTAACTGATCATCAGTTATGTCACAGAAAGCAGCAAGGGAGAATCTGCAAGTCAACTCGGAAGAAGGTCCAGAAGTGGGATCGGTGACTAAGGCCATCGACTGCGATTTGGACCTACGAGAGACTGTGTCAATCTTGTGAGTCTTGAGGCGTGAATACAACGTGTCAAAAGTCAAGGTCGAGAAATCGGTGGTGTCCTTGATGGTAGTCACCTTCATCTCTCAAACGCGTAAGTCAAGAGCCGCGAGCATCTGACGAGCGTTGTCCGAGTCGGGGTATGTGAGACCGACCGCTCGGAGGTTGCTCAAGATCTTGTGGAAACGCACAAAACACTCATCAAGGGACTCGCCAGCGAGCATTTCAAACTTGTTGTAATCTCGCTTGAATTGGTCCTGTCGGACTGTCTTGATCTGGGTGGTGCCCTCATGGTAAGCATCGAGGGTCACCCAGATGTCGAAAGCCGACGTAAGATGAGAGATGCGGTCAAACTCGCTTCGGCTCAACCCCTGGATTATGATGTTCCTTGCCTTCGCATTTGCCTCAACATCATGCATGTTTCTAGCGTTGATGTTCTCATCGGCAGGAACAACATACCGTACTTTGACCTTCCTCCAGATGGCATATCCTTGGCCCTGGGTGTAGGTCTCCATCTGGCTTTTCCAGAATGGATAATCGATGTCATCAAAGATCGGAGGCTTGGTCGAGTACTTATCTGTCGCCATGGCTCTAGAGACCAGTTAAGATCTATTGAGAAGAGCTAACCGGCTCTGATACCAATTGTTGGACCGAAATGGCGACAGAGGAGGGGGGGTGAATGTCGACTTCTAAAAACGTGCCCTCAAAAAGTATTGACTCAAATCCTCTCACCGATAGATATAAAATCTATGAAAAGGGTGTTGGACCGAAATGGCGACAGAGGGGGGGGGGGGGGGTGAATGGAGACCTTAAAAATTTCCTCCGAGTACTCACACGATTTCTCTACTCTCCGATAGCTATGTGAGCTATGAAGAACGAAAAATTATGCTCACTAAAACGATTTTGCAATTTGACCGAAAAAGCTCTCACAAGAGGGAAAACTAGATCACCATAAATTTCTCAAAAAGAAAGAGAAATCATTAACCCAAGAGAGAGGCCAGACTGAAACTACAAGAATTGATGACCAACAATTAACTGCACCGAAGAGACAAAGAGCAATGCATTTGCCAAACTACACACATACACTGCAAGCACAAAGAAGGAAACCGAAAGTAGATGCGCAGCCGAAAGACAGAGGAACAGGCAAGTATTGATCCGATTTCAGGGACTGCACACTGCAGCTAAGCAATGATAGAAATCAGATTGCACACTGAAATTACAGCCTTGAGAAGCAGCTGCACAACAAGGAGAATTCAGTCCAAACTGAAGAACCGAACTGCACACAAGGACTGCATGCACTACCAAAAAGATGAACTGAAAAGAGAAGCAAAAAGAAAAGAGAAAGAACAGATCAGAAAAAGAAAGTAAAAGCTGAAAATGGCAAATGCTTTAGACAGCAAAACTGGACACGGCAGATTAGAGATTGAAAGGAATCAAGCAACCATCATACAGAGATTGCTGCAGGACTAATTGCAGCAGCTTGGCCGGAATCATTAGATGATAATGAGCTGCACCAAAACCAGCAAAAACAAAAATAGCAAACTGGCTGGCCGAAAATAGCATAACAGACTTGCTGCCGAGAGAGCGAACAGACTGAAAAGAAACCAAAAGAAAAGCTGCCGAGAGAAACTATTGAGCTACAGATTTCAGCAAGAGATAAACAACCGAGATGAAGTGTTCGGTCTGCTCTCAGATAATAGCAAGCCAAAGATCTTGCAGAGATTCTTAGATAAGAACAACAACAAAAAAAATCTGCAGCTTAAAGGGAAATCAACTCAGAAATGGACAGCGCAAAAAGGAAACAAATCGAGACCAACCATAGCACTCAAACAAGGATTTCACAAATCGAGACAAAGAGAGATGAAAGATTAAACAAGATAGAGTTTACATCCCCTCAATCAACCATACATCCCCATATGCATGGAGAGCATAGAGAGAACCTCTCACCTTCTCTCTTTCTCTCTTTCTCAACAAGCAAAGAGCAAAACCCTAATCCATCTCACAAACCTCCTCTCGAAAAATCATTCTCATTTTTCATGCTCATTTCATTGCATGAAGAGAACCAAATAAAACCCTAACTCTTACACCCACTCTCTCAATTCATGCTCTCTAAGTCATACTCAAATTCATGAAGACTACTAGAGAACCCCCTCTCTATTTATAGCCACCACTAATGAGTTTGCAACACGCTTTACCCATTAGCTCCCAACAACTCATGGCGCTTTATCCACAATCCACATCCTTTAGTGCAACTTTGCGTATTCACCAAAATGCCCCTCGCGCACCTTCCAGGAAGCTTCCTCATTCCTTGCCCTCCAAGCCACGTAGCCACCTCGAGTCCTCGCCGTCTTCGGCACACCTCGACCGTTCTGACCTCAGCACCGCCCGCGCCTAGTCCGGTCATCCCGTGCCTCGCCACGACTCCACCTCGACGTCCTACAGCTATCACAGACAAGAAACAAATCACATAGCACCGCTCAAAATATTGTAACCATTCATAAATACCAGAAGAAATACTCAAAGCCCAAACCGATCGAACCGAAAAATAAACAACTTAAACACGTTTGACCGAGTTTGACCAAGTCCGACCGAAGCCGATTGCACCGCGCAACGACATGGTCTGAACCACACAAACCAAACTCGACTTTCCTAAAACCGATGTCAATTACTCATCACTCACACGGGGTCACCTCCACATGGTCTCTCAAAGGGAGATTCAAGTTCTCTGAAAGAGTATGCTAGACAAGAAAGAGAACAGAGCGGAGAATGAAGGACTGCTAGCAAAAAAAAATCAAAGAGATCCACAGCCAAAACCCACTGGGCGGTCAAACCGCACGTAATAGGCCGGTCTGGCCGCTCCCTTGACGCTGGTCAGACCGCCTATATACCACCGGTCTGACCGGCCTTGCATATCCGGTCTGACTGCCCTTTGAATACCAGTCTGACCGCTCCTCGGGATTCAGAACTGACAGGAGCTGAAAATTTCAGGCAGAAACTGAGAGCTTCAAATGGCAAAGGAATTTAAGACTTCCTTCTAGAATACTCAGCCCAGAACTGCAGGAAAACTTCCTAAATAACCTGAGGAGCTAAAGAAACAACAAAAGACCAACTCAAGAGCAACAATTTGGAATTTGGGCCAAACACTGAAAACTACAGAGAGCCACAACAAATCTTTAAATTGCCATCTCAACTTTGATCCTTTGGCCAAGAAACTTTACAAAAAGATTAGCAATAGCCTCAGGACTAGAGACTCCAAATTTCAAGCCATCCCATGAAAGGAATCACAAACCACCTCAAACCCTAGAAATTGAAAAAGAAGAACAGAGGAGCTGAAAATGGAGAATCTTGGATTCATTCGATTTGCTCTCGGGAAAAATCGATCAAATGATCTTGGGACCTATTTCCATCACAGAGCAACCCATTTTAGGCCTTCACAGCAAGAACCAACTCAAACACTGAAAATCAAGAAATCAGGCTGAAGAAGCATCGAAGGATAAAACAGACAGAGAAGCAAAGACTCAAATGATTTCTTGAAAGCATTCATTTCCATAAGCACAAAGATCACAGAGGAGTCCCCATACATGATTGAATATAGAGGAATGGTTACATGGTGGCTCAACTCATCTCATCTCACTTTCTCCCAAGCTCAAGAACCCCACTCAAGAACCACACACAAGGAGGAGACTACGAGGGAGACACCCTCTGCCCTTCTCACCAACTCATCAACCACTAAAGAGAAAGCAAAACAACCTCCAAAAGACTTAGGCTACATGCAGGAGACACTCCCCTATTTATAGTCTCTCACTAATGGATTTGCCTCTCTCTTTACCCACTAAGCCTCAACAACTCTAGTGCTTTATCCATAACCCACTTCCTTTAGTGCAGCTTTGCGTATTCTCCAAAACGCCCCTCCTGCACCTTCCGGGAAGCTTCCTCCTTTCTTGCCGCTCAAGCCTCGCAGCTACCTCGAGCCCTCGTCGTCTTCAGTACACCTCGACCGTTCTGACCTCAGCGCCACCTGCGCCTAGTCCGGTCACCCCGTGCCTCGCCACGACTCCATCTCGACGTCCTGCAGCCATCACAGACAAGAAACACATCAAATAGCACCGCTCGACACATGTAAGCATAATTAGCAATAACAAATCATACTTACGCACGAAAGAGCCCAAACTTGTCGAATCAAGAGAATATGCATCCTAATCACTTTGACCAGGTTTGACCAAGTCTGTTGGACCGAAATGGCGACAGAGGGGGGGTGAATGTCGATCTTTAAAAATCGCCCCCAACAATTATCTTCTTCTCCAATAGCTATGGGAGCTATGAAGGAGAAAATAAACCCTTACTGGACATCACAGAGACAAGGAAAAACTAGACCCAGAAAGAAGCAATCAAGAAAAACAAATTCAGCGCAAGTCTGGCTGCAAGCGGTAGTACCGCTGGGACGAGCGGTAGTACCGCTGAGCGGTAGTACCTCTTCCAGGAGCGGTAGTACCGCTGAGCGGTAGTACCTCTTCCAGGAGCGGTAGTACCTCTCGAGGAAAAACAGCAAACAGAAATTTTCAGACAATGAATCTGAAAACTGAGAAATTCGCAAGATTCTTCGATTCTTGGCTTGGGAAACTTTGAGGATAGCTAGGGAATACTCCCAGAAGACTAAGCCAAGAGCCAATTTCAAGAAACCACTTTCAAGAAACACGAATTTCAGATTTGGGTAAAAATCTGAAATTTTGCCCGAGCTGAGCCAAAAATCCAATTACTCCCAAACCGTTGATCCTTTGGCTATGAAATTTTGAGGGTAGCTATTTAATAGCCTCTGGACTCTTCATACCAAATTTCAAGCCATCTTAACAAGGGAGTCAAAATCTGGACAAAAACCTAGAAAGAGAAAAGATGAACAGAGGAGGCAAACAATGAAAATCTGAGATTAAAACTTGGTTTGCTTTTGGAGTTAACTAGCCAAATGGCTTTTAAGCATCACCCATGTCATAGCAACCCATTTTGGCACTCTCCAGCAATCAAGAACTCGAAAACCACGAAAACTCAAAAATCACCAAATGGGGGCATCGAAGAACAGAGGGCTCAAACTCAGAATAAACTTCAGATTTCATTCAATGGATCAAAAGAGGAGTCCCGATGACACGATTACAAATAGAGGACACGATTACAAGACTCTCAATCCATCTCCTCACCCACTCCAACTCAAGAACACTCAACCATACATGGAGGGAGGAAGAACACCCACTAGGACTCACACCTAGAAACCATCGTAGAGGACAACAGAGGGAGCACACTCTGCCTCCACCAACTCACACCAACTAAAGAGCTAAAGGAAACAACCTTCCCAAAGCCTCTTTTGACTAGTGTAAACCCTAATTCCTTACAAGTGCTCCAATGGGCATGCAGCCCCTCCTCTCCTTTTATAGCCCATGGCTAACGGGTCTCCGCCCCGTTACGCCGGCTAAATCCAACGGAGCCCGCTCCCGCTTGTGCAGCCTTGCGAAATTCCCGTTTCGCCCCTCCTGCACCTTCCGGGAAGCTTCCGCGCTCCTTGTCTTGCACGCCTCGCAACCACCTCGAGTCCACGTCGTCTTCGACACATCCTGACCGTTCTGACCTCAGCGCCACCTGCGCCTAGTCCGGTCCACCGTGTCTCGCCACGACTCCGCTCGATGTCCTGCAGCCACACAGACAAGAAACACATCACATAGCACCGCTCGACACATGAAAGCGTAAAATAGCATAAACACATCATGCTTACCCATGATGAAGTCCAAACCTGTCGAAGCATTAGAATAAATGACCTAAGCCCAAACGACCAAGTTTGACCAAATCGACCGAGCCCGTTGCACCACGCAACGACATGGTCAAAACCACCCAAACCAAACTCGACTAACCTACACCATTGTCAATTACTCATCATTCTCATGGGATCACGACCACATGGTCTCTCAATCTCCCCCTTGATGAGTATATTGACAAACTCGGAAAAAGCAAGAAGAAGAGTTTGAGTTTGACGAATCTAACATGGTCCAAAGAAGAGAATGAAACAAATGACCATGTCGACAGAAGGAACACTAGAGCAACAACTGAAAGAGCAAATTGATCTCCAAAGCTCGAAATGATCCCAACTAGCTTTTTCTTCTCTATTCTCCCCCTTTTGGCAATAAACGCATCAAGGATGCAAAAGAGAGAATATGACATGTCAATGGATGAATATGGCTGAAGTTTGTTTATTCTAAGCATTTAGAGCCATGAGAATTATCCAATATGACCAACAAGTACTACACCAAGCCATAACTCAATAAAACGCTATCTAGATCATGACAACATATATATAAGCCAGCTAGAACACATAGATAACAATCTAAAAGTGAAGTACATTAAGTGAGCAAGTCAAGTCATCAATGAGCAAAGTCTAACTAGAGATATCCAAGGATGATGCAGGCCATGTCAATAAGCTAAGCGGAACAAGGAAGCTAACATTGAGTCCAAATAGAGTGCTATAAGCTCAAGATTGAAACTTTGGTTAAAGTACTTGGTTCTTTTTGAAGCTTAAGCAAATGGAGCACAAACGACATATTTTCTTTTGAAATTCATGGTTGTTGCCAACCAGATTTTTGTTTTATCATGTGCTAGGTCTCAAGCCTTATGCGACTACTCCAAGCCATGAGCTTAAGAAGATAGTCTAGGTCATCCAAAACTCCCCCTAAGTTCATGCCAAGTGCAATGGCAAGCCGTCTCATAGGAGAGAATTGGTGAGATCAGTTTTTTCGCACAAAACCGATCTTTTTGCTTTTTAACATATTGTACTAACTCAGCATCATCAAGAGACTAAACAGCTCAATCTAAGGCTCAATATAGATTCAACGCTCTACTCAGCCTATTTGACATGGCATGAATCATAAAGGGATAGCTCAAGAAAGACTAAACTCAAATGCTAGCATGACAAGTTTAATTTAAGTTGATCAATTTTACTTAACTTATCATAGCAAACGCTAGTCTACACATATGAAGTCATGATAAATTTAGCAAGCTAAGCACAAGTCATGGCAAGGTGTAAAGCATTGAAGCATGTCATAACAGGATAATGATCAAGGCTCAATGCAGATTGATTATAATGCTAGAATGCTGAAAATGCAAGAAAAATCTAGCTCCCCCTCAACATGACATGCAACTTTTAGTTCAAGTTGAGTTAAGTCATAATTAAGCTCCAGAAGCTCCCAAATGAACTCTCCCTGAACCAAAGCAATAAATCGAGAAGCTGGCAAATAAAACCAAAACAGGCAGTCCTTAAAGCATAGATAAGATATAGAGACAACTATGGCTCAGACTGACTCTCATCTACCCCATATGACTCCAGGACAATCAGCTGACTGTAAATCACACACTAGAGAGCAAACACGTACCCTGTCTACCCGAGGGTGGCCCAACCCTCGCTAGAACCTACAAGAAGTGAGTGAGCTCGACCTAGTGAGATAAGAAGCAGCTAATCCTGGAAGCACAAGATAAGGGTTAGAAGTCTAAGCATCTCGGCAAGAGAAGCACTCTAACCTATGCTGGAAGGACTAAACCCAAATGCACCCCGAGTGCAATGCAATAGAAATGAGACAGAAGCATAATCAATATAGTAAAGCAATAAAGCCCAAAGCTCCCTCTCACTACAGTCCATAAGGACACACCACCCCAAGCTCTCCCCGCAGAGCTGAAAACCTCGAACTATCCAAAGGCTTGGTGAAGATGTCAGCCAACTGGTGGTCACTCTCCACAAACTGGAGCACTATATCACCCTTCTCTACATGGTCTCTAAGGAAGTGGTATCGGATATCAATGTGCTTGGTCCGAGAGTGCTGCACTGGGTTTTTAGCAATGTTAATCGCAGAAGTGTTATCACAGAAGAGTGGAACACTATCTATGACCAACCCAAAGTCCCGCAGGGTCGACGCCATCCAAAGTACTTGGCTACAGCAACGTACTCGGCCTCCGCGGTGGACTGTGCAACTCCGGACTGCTTCCTCGAAGACCAGGAAACAAGAGAAGTGCCAATGAATTGGCAGGTGCCAGAGGTGCTCTTCCTATCTATCCTACAGCCGGCAAAGTCTGCATCCGAGAAGGCTCTCAAGGAAAGACAGGATGAGGAAGAGTACCAGATACCATAGTCAATGGTAGATCGAAGGTATCGAAAGATGCGCTTCACCGCTTGACGGTGAGATACGCGAGGAGAAGCCTGAAAACGAGCACACAGACACACTGAGAAGTGTATGTCTGGTCTCGAGGCAGTGAGGTAAAGAAGGGAGCCGATCATACTTCTGAACTCTTTCTGATCAACTGGCTCGCCATCCTCATCTGGGTCAAGATAGGCTGTCGAAGCCATGGGAGTTGACACCGGCTTACCATCACTCATATCGAAGCGCTTCAGGAGGTCACGAGTGTACTTTCCTTGATGAAGAAATGTACCCTCCCGAGTCTGCTTAATTTGGAAGCCAAGGAAGAAGGTCAACTCACCCATCATACTCATTTCAAACTCGGTGCTCATGACATCCGAGAACTAGGAAACCAGAGTATGGGAAGAGCCGCCAAAGATAATGTCATCGACATAGATCTGGACGAGCAGAAGGTCAGCGCCAAGCCGACGGATGAACAAGGTCTTATCAACTTTACCCATTTCAAACCCATG
Organism: Dendrocalamus latiflorus; assembly: GCA_017311315.1. NCBI lineage: Eukaryota > Viridiplantae > Streptophyta > Magnoliopsida > Poales > Poaceae > Dendrocalamus > Dendrocalamus latiflorus. The sequence continues at coordinate 7,032,352 of CM029630.1, read as the reverse complement.
ACTCAACAAGTAGGACTTAAGCCTCTCATACCAAGCCCTGGGGGCCTGCTTAAGTCCATACAACGCTTTGGAAAGCTTAAAGACATGGTTTGGGTATTTGGGGTTTTCGAAACCAGGAGGCTGTCGGACGTAGACCTCTTCCTCAATAAGGCCATTGAGAAAGGCACTCTTGACGTCCATCTGGTAAAGCTTGAAACCCTTAGAAGCTGCAAAGGCAAGCAGGATTCTAATGGCTTCAAGTCTAGCTACGGGGGCAAAGGTCTCCTCGAAATCTAGACCTTCAACCTGGGAGAACCCCTGAGCAACTAGTCTAGCCTTGTTTCGAATAACCACTCCATCCTCGCTCTGCTTGTTCTTGAACACCCACTTAGTCCCAATAATATTGTGACCTCGCGGGGGCTCGACAAGCGACCAGACCTTGTTCCTCTCAAAATTTTCTAGCTCCTCATGCATGGCATTGACCCAAGACTCATCAGATAAAGCATGAGAGACATCTTTGGGCTCAAAGGAGGCAATGAAAGCAGAATGGAGACAGAATTGAGATAAGCCAGATTTTGAGCGGGTAACACGCTCGAAGAGGTCTCCAATGATCTGCTCTGAAGGATGAGCTTTCTGGATATGTCTAGGAGGTCCAGGATGAGATGAAGAAGTGGCCTCTACCTCGTGAGCTGACGGGGTAGGAACAGAGCCACCAGCTCCAGAAGAAGCAGAAGGCATGGGCTGATCGCCTCGAGGTGCGGTGGAAGACGGCACCTCAAGGGGTGGATGAGGGACAGGATCAGGTAGACAACCGTCGTCTCCATCATCCTCATCATCCACAAAGATGGTCTCGGACTGCTCTAAAGAACCTGAGATATCGGGCCTAGTCCCCGGACTGGCCTCGTCAAAGGTCACCTCACAGGTCTCTACCATTTTGCTAGACTCGCAGTTCCAGACCCTATAAGCCCGCGAAGAAGTCGAGTAGCCTAGAAAGATCCCATCACAGGAACGTGACTCGAACTTATCTAGGTTCCCAGACTTCAAGATAAAACACTTGCAACCAAAAACACGAAAATGAGAGACGCTGGGCTTTCGCCCATATCTCAACTCATAAGAAGTGCGGTGCAAGTGTGCCCTAAGAAATACTCGATTTGAGACATGGCACGCGGTAGCTATAGCCTCAGCCCAAAACTTCCGCGGTGTAGAGTACTCATCAAGCATCGTCCTGGCCATCTCGACCAAGGTACGGTTCTTCCTCTCCACAACGCCATTTTGTTGTGGGACGTGCGGAGAAGAAAACTGGTGCTCTACACCTGTCTCACAACAGAAACTCTCGAAGTAGGAATTCTTGAACTCCGTGCCATTGTCACTGCGGATCGCTCGTAAGGCACCTGGGAGCTCAACAGAAAGCCTACTGAAAAGACCTCGGAAATGTGAAAACGTCTCATCCTTCGAGGCTAAGAAAAACACCCAAGAATACCTCGAGAAGTCATCGACCACAACAAGAACATACCACTTCCCTCCTGCTGACTGCACTCGAGCTGGTCCAACTGTGTCCATGTGGAGCAGCTGTCCCGGTGCATCGGTCATAGTAACTGTGACCGGAGGGTGAGAAGCGGCAACCATCTTGCCGTGCCGGCATGGAGAGCAAACAAGATCTTTGACCATCTTGAGTTTAGGCAGACCACGAATGAGATCGTGGCCGCTAACTCGGGTCAAATGGTCAAATCCAATATGACCAAGTCTCCTATGCCAGAAAGAGAGGTCGCGGGACTCAGAAGCAACTAAACACCTGAGAGGATCACCAGAAGACTCAGAAAAATCAGCACGAAAGATCCTCCCATAACGAGAAATTCCGCAAACCAGACTACCCGAAGAATCAAGAATTTTACAAGCATTTTTCTTAAAGCTCACCTCGAAACCGTCATCGGTAAGCTGAGAAACTGAAAGCAAATTGTACTGCAGCTTACTAACCAAGGCTACATCTTTCAAAATGAAAGAATCATTAATGCGCACAGTACCTTTGGCGATGACGCGCCCAGATGAAGCATCTCCGAAGGTGATCGTCTCATCACCTGGAGCACGGGCAAGGGAAGAAAACCAACGGGAGTCTCCGGTCATATGACGAGAACAACCGGAGTCTACAAGCCAAACCTTTCCCTTCCCTGCCCGGCGAACCTGAGTCAAACAGAGAGTAAAGTCTCAGTACTGGGATAAATCAAAAGTGATTTTGGCACCCAATACTGAACAACACGTCGAGCAGATGAAGTAGTCAAGCACGACTGACCTCTATCTACCCTACGCTCTCCATGACTCAAGGAAGCAGAAGGTCTGTGAGCAGACCTGAAGCTGTTGCGGGGTCCGACTGCTACGGGAGAGCGAGTCGGAACACCGGCAACACGCTGAACACGCCGCGGGTAACTGTCTCGACGGGGGAAACGAGATGTACCCTCAGGACGGCGGAAGTCATGACCAGGAGCAGCATGAGGACGAAAAACAGAAGACTCAGAAAAACCAAGTCCTCGATGCTGCCCAAACCCATCAACAGCAGTAAACTTAGACCTCGTGCTGGTCCTAGGTGCACTCAGGATCTGGGGCTGACCCTGAATACGCCTAGGAGACTCAACACGGTCTCTACGCGCGATCTTGGCGCGCCTGAAGCATCGATCAACCGTGTGTCCATCCTTCTGACAGAAGGTGCAGTGATACTTCATCCTCTGAGAGGTAGAAGTAGCACGGTCAGGCTTCGCCTTCTGAGAGGCCGAAGCAGCAGGTGCAATCACCTTGCTGTCAGAAATCCCCTGGACATAGCCCGCTGACTTAAATTGGACTTTCTCGGTCCTGGGCTCGGTCTCGATCACACCTGGTGCTATGGGTCTGAGCACAGCAGGTGGATGCTTCCTCATATCCTCATGATAGTCATATCCTAGACCCTGATTAAATCTGCAAATCTTGGACTGGTCTAGAATAAGATTAAGCTTCTTCTTGCCGCCTACAAATCTCTCGAGAGTGTTCATAAGGTACTGACACTCCCGAAAGAGAGAGGTGCAAGAAGAGCAGGGGGAAGAGGGAACAGCAGGAGGTAAGGGAGCAGAAGAAGAACCAATAGTAGAGGAGAGAATGGCTTGTGCATGCACAGCCGACCCTGAGGGGACAGTCCTACTACTAGCAGGTTGGTTCGCGTCTCTAGGCGTCTCACCCTTACCCTGGGGCTTCTCCCCCACACCATCAATCACATCACAACCAGATTGTGGCTTCTCTAGTAAGTCCTTAGTTAGCTTCACACATTTGTCATTCAAAGCAACGAGTTCAAGTTTTAGTTTATCACAACTAATGCATGGTGAGCTAACAGAGTCCTTAGTCGCATACTGAGCCATTTTCTTGTTGTTGTCAATCATTTCTTGAAACTGTTTTGAGACAGATTCAAGTTCAGCAGTTAACTTTGGACAGTTCAAACATGAATCAATAGGCTCAAGTAAAGAAGCACGCAACTCAGCAATCTTGTGATCTGCCCGTTTTAGGTTCATCTTTAAATTATTGCAATTTTCACAAGACTCGGGCAGATCAAGGAGCATGGCATAAGGTCCTCTAGCAGCAATGTCCTTAACCTCACATGAGGTGGGAGAAGTAGTCCCATCAGTAGTAAGTAGGGTAACAGCCATCCTACTCAACTCTAACTCAGCAAGCAGACTAACATTCTCCACCTTAATAGAATCAAGCTCGGAGGACACACTATCATGCGAGGTCCTTAACTTCTCCATATCAACCAGCAAAGCAGAGCATGTATCACAGTCGTCACGGGAGGGAGAAGATGTAAGTGAAGTAAGCTCCCGTGACAGTCTATCTACTTCCTTCTCCAACTCACTAACTACATCTAGCTCTAGATCTAGCATGAAATCCTCCTAGCTTAAGGAAAGCTTCATTAAGTTGGTCATAGGAGGGACATACCTCGTCCGAGTCGGAGTACAGCTCGCTGTCGCTGAGTTCGCCCTCGAGGGCCATGAAGCACATGCCGGAGAAGTCGTCGCCGCTCTTGGGATCTTGGTCACCCGTCCCGTCGTCGTCGCTCCATCCCTCCACCTCGCTGAGGTCGAGGTCGTCGAAGGCGGTGAGGACACGGTGAAACAGCTTCTTGGCCTTCCCGAAGTCGCGGAACTTCTTCTTTCCCGGCGTCTGAGCTGGAGGCTTCTTGTTGCGGTTCTTGTCGGTGTAGTCGTTCTTGCCTGAACCGCCGTAGTCGTTCTTGCCCTTCTCCAGCTTGGGACAGTTTGCTCGAATGTGGTTGGGGCCACCACACTCGAAGCAGATGACTGGTCCGCCTCTCTTTCTGTCCCTCCTCCTCTTGTAAGCATGGGAGAACTTCCGAGCTAGGAGGGCCAGCTGTTCATCCTCTAGCTGCTCTAACTGATCATCAGTTACGTCACATAGAGCAGCTAGGGAGAACCCACAAAGCGAATCGGCGGAAAAACCAGAAGCCGGACTGGGATCGGTGACCAAAGCCATCGACTGTGACTTCGACCGACGAGAGACAACGTCAATCTCGTGAGTCTTGAGGCGCGAGTACAACGCGTCAAGAGTCAGGGTCGAGAGGTCTGTCGTGTCTTTGATGGTGGTCACCTTCATCTCCCACACGCGCAGATCGAGTGCCGCGAGCATCTGACGAGCGTTGTCCGAGTCGGGGTATGTGAGACCGACCGCTCGGAGGTTGCTCAAGATTTTGTGAAATCGCGAAAAGCACTCGTCCAGGGACTCACCAGCAAGCATCTCGAATTTGTTGTATTCGCGCTTGAACTGGTCCTGTCGAACCGTCTTGATCTGGGTGGTGCCCTCATGGTATGCGTCGAGGGTCACCCAGATGTCGTAGGCGGACGACAGGTGAGATATACGGCCAAACTCGCTACGACTCAACCCCTGGATGATGATGTTCCTTGCCTTTGCATTCGCCTCAACATCAGCCATGTTCCCGGCATTGATGTTCTCATCGGCAGGAACAGCGAATCGTACCTTGACCTTCCGCCAGATGGCATACCCCTGGGCCTGGATGTATGTCTCCATTCGGCTCTTCCAGAAGGGGTAATCGATGCCATCGAACACGGGCGGCTTGGTCGAGTACTTGTCCGTCGCCATGGCTCTTGAGACCGGTTAAGATCTATGAATTAGAGCTAACCGGCTCTGATACCAATTGTTGGACCGAAATGGCGACAGAGGGGGGGTGAATGTCGATCTTTAAAAATCGCCCCCAACAATTATCTTCTTCTCCAATAGCTATGGGAGCTATGAAGGAGAAAATAAACCCTTACTGGACATCACAGAGACAAGGAAAAACTAGACCCAGAAAGAAGCAATCAAGAAAAACAAATTCAGCGCAAGTCTGGCTGCAAGCGGTAGTACCGCTGGGACGAGCGGTAGTACCGCTGAGCGGTAGTACCTCTTCCAGGAGCGGTAGTACCGCTGAGCGGTAGTACCTCTTCCAGGAGCGGTAGTACCTCTTCCAGGAGCGGTAGTACCTCTCGAGGAAAAACAGCAAACAGAAATTTTCAGACAATGAATCTGAAAACTGAGAAATTCGCAAGATTCTTCGATTCTTGGCTTGGGAAACTTTGAGGATAGCTAGGGAATACTCCCAGAAGACTAAGCCAAGAGCCAATTTCAAGAAACCACTTTCAAGAAACACGAATTTCAGATTTGGGTAAAAATCTGAAATTTTGCCCGAGCTGAGCCAAAAATCCAATTACTCCCAAACCGTTGATCCTTTGGCTATGAAATTTTGAGGGTAGCTATTTAATAGCCTCTGGACTCTTCATACCAAATTTCAAGCCATCTTAACAAGGGAGTCAAAATCTGGACAAAAACCTAGAAAGAGAAAAGATGAACAGAGGAGGCAAACAATGAAAATCTGAGATTAAAACTTGGTTTGCTTTTGGAGTTAACTAGCCAAATGGCTTTTAAGCATCACCCATGTCATAGCAACCCATTTTGGCACTCTCCAGCAATCAAGAACTCGAAAACCACGAAAACTCAAAAATCACCAAATGGGGGCATCGAAGAACAGAGGGCTCAAACTCAGAATAAACTTCAGATTTCATTCAATGGATCAAAAGAGGAGTCCCGATGACACGATTACAAATAGAGGACACGATTACAAGACTCTCAATCCATCTCCTCACCCACTCCAACTCAAGAACACTCAACCATACATGGAGGGAGGAAGAACACCCACTAGGACTCACACCTAGAAACCATCGTAGAGGACAACAGAGGGAGCACACTCTGCCTCCACCAACTCACACCAACTAAAGAGCTAAAGGAAACAACCTTCCCAAAGCCTCTTTTGACTAGTGTAAACCCTAATTCCTTACAAGTGCTCCAATGGGCATGCAGCCCCTCCTCTCCTTTTATAGCCCATGGCTAACGGGTCTCCGCCCCGTTACGCCGGCTAAATCCAACGGAGCCCGCTCCCGCTTGTGCAGCCTTGCGAAATTCCCGTTTCGCCCCTCCTGCACCTTCCGGGAAGCTTCCGCGCTCCTTGTCTTGCACGCCTCGCAACCACCTCGAGTCCACGTCGTCTTCGACACATCCTGACCATTCTGACCTCAGCGCCACCTGCGCCTAGTCCGGTCCACCGTGTCTCGCCACGACTCCGCTCGATGTCCTGCAGCCACACAGACAAGAAACACATCACATAGCACCGCTCGACACATGAAAGCGTAAAATAGCATAAACACATCATGCTTACCCATGATGAAGTCCAAACCTGTCGAAGCATTAGAATAAATGACCTAAGCCCAAACGACCAAGTTTGACCAAATCGACCGAGCCCGTTGCACCACGCAACGACATGGTCAAAACCACCCAAACCAAACTCGACTAACCTACACCATTGTCAATTACTCATCATTCTCATGGGATCACGACCACATGGTCTCTCAAAGTCCGACCGAAGCCGATTGCACCACGCAACGACATGGTCCGAACCACACAAACCAAACTCGACTTTCCTAAACCGATGTCAATTACTCATCATACACTCGGGGTCACCTCCACATGGTCCATCACTATTCACAATATTTAGTGTGCCTTCATGGCAGCAAGGCCTAACCCCTGCCTTCATCACAGTGAACACATTGGCACCTACCTTCACAACAATGAATCTACCTAGTGATTCCACATGCCCATGTGATACGGAGTGACATGACTTGAGACTTCTACGGCCATAACGCCCTACAGCCAAGGGGTTCGCTCTGATTGATTCTCTAAAACGCTTAAGTGCCAGAGCGCCATACAAGGCCCACATACTTGGCCTTACACATGCCCTTGCACCCAAGTGCCAAATTGCCCTGTAATTCGCGAGGACCCTACAACCAAACGCCAAAACCACCCCAAAGGCAAACGCCCTAACAAAACCACCCAAAAGCAAACACCTTGCCAAAACCACTCAACACATGCCTTGTCAAAACCCCTCAAGGGCAAAGCGCCTTGGCAATCACATTCAAGGATTCTCGTTGGCATCCAATTCCACATCAAATTTCTTTACGTACATCGCATAGCAGATGTTGATTTATAGCATCTATACATGCGCACACGCAGAACACTCGCTCCTAAGAGGCCACACATGACTGGTTGCTACAAAGACAAGTGCCCTGTCATGGGGCACCTCCTCATCCTGTGTCCCTCAATTGGCACCCTAGTGCCCTACCATAACTTGGCGCCCGGTCGCCACCCATCATGCGCCGCGCCTTGCATCACCTTGCAGAACATCGCGAAGGCCACATCCAACTCCTACACTAGAGGAAACCAACGAAGCAAGAAATCAGAAACCCCAGTGGAGAGATTGGAGGTTTACCTTTTTGCCCGAGCCTCTCGCAAGGACTGGCTGCCATAGCATGCATCAAGGGCTTAAGTAGCCCTTAGATGCTTCTCCAATCGAGCCCCATAGGCTTGACCACCAGCCCCGCCTGCCCACTTTGGTCTCCTCCCATGGCGGCGCTACCCTCGTCCCTGTTGCCCTCAGCTCTGGTCATAGCGGAGCAACTCATGAGGTGCCAAAGGGGATCTGCTTGTTAGAGCTCATCGCCTTCTGGAAGAAGCAGCAACTCGCCAGGAAAGAGTCCTCTGCTCGTCACCACCAGTCCACCTTCTGCCTTTGGCTGGGATGCGTCACCTCCTTGGCCCTGGCTATAGGAAGGCGGCCATGAGGGGCTAAGGGAAGGCTAGGGCACCCGGTTCCCCTGCACAAAGCAGGTGAGTTGCCAAACTCCTTCCCTCCCTTCTTCCTCGGTGGAGGCAGTGGCCAAAGGGGTGAAATGTCTAGGGCAACCACTCCATACTACTTGTCCTCTTGTGCCAAGTAGGCTGACTGAGCCTACGGGCTGTGAGGATTGCACCAAGTGGGCCAACTGAGCCTACGGGCGTGAGGATTGCACTAAGTAGGCCAACGAGTCTACGGGCCATGAGATTGCACTAAGCAGGCCCACTGATGTAAAAGTGGAGTTGCTCAGTGGATGGCCAGGCCTAAAGGGAGAATGCTCAGCTACAAGGGGTGATGGGTGACAGCTAGCCCTAGAGCAGTCCTGACCTGTTAGATCTTCCAGGTGCTCGGATGGGCTGGCCCAGTGGCCCAAAAAAGAAGAGAACAAACTAGCTTGAGGGCCAGTTGGGTTGTCATGAGTAGCCCAGCCGACAGTTGGCCCGAAAATCGCGCAAACTACAACATGGGCCTAGAATCTCACTGTGACAAGGACCAACAATGTTTCATGAAAGTGTGGGACTCCACCAGGACTCTAGCACTCGATGGTGAAGGCTACCACTAAAGCCCAACAAATTTCGGCCGGGCATTAACCCTAACACAGAAAACATGGCGAGCTAAGACTACCCCATCAGGTGCTCCTTATGAGTGCAAGGGGCAAGGGGGCTAGTATTAGGAGAATACTTCCCCCTCCATTAACGGGCCCACTTCACAGAAGACACACATTAATTAAAGAATCATAGTTATGTTTAGAAAGGATGACAATTGTAACATCCTGAAATTTCAAGTGCTCAAAAATATGGAGTTTCTAAAATTTTTCTTGCATTTTGCTAGCACTCAAATTTCTTCTGAGTATTTATTTGAAATCTTTTTGAGTTATGTGCCATACAAATTAATAATCAAGAGTACTCCCAAATATAAATAATAATATTGTAAATTATAAAAGTGGAAAGATGTCATTACAGATCATGAATTCAAAATACCAACGTCTTGAATTCAAGTTTAGGACAATAAAATATTAAAATATACCCATAAAAATCCAAGGTGGGATATTCAGAATTTATATGTGTGTATATATATATACAATTCATAACCAAATAACATCAAAAACGAAATCCGAGGGCAAACTGAATAAAATAGAAAATAGAGAAATAATAGATTTTGTAGCTAGATATTTGAACCAAGATTTGAACTAAATGTTCAAAAGTTGAAATCAGGAATCTTAAGCCTAAAATAGAAACTTAAATTAAAGAATTGAATTTTAGAATCGTGCAAAAATCAAAATCAATAAACACTAAAGTAAGATAAAAATCTAAATTAAAAATCCAAATTACAAAATTGGCTTGAGCCTTTCTTTTCTCTTATTTTTCCCTTCCATGTGGGCCCTAGCCTTTTCTCTTTTTCCCGCCCCTTTTCTCTCTCTTTCCCCTTCCTCTCTCCTCCTACCCGCTGGGCCTCGCTCCCCTGCGCCTCCCCTTCCTTTCCTCTCTTCTTCCCCCGAGCGCCTGCTCCTTTCTTTTCTCTATTTTCTCCTCTTTCCTTCTCCCATGGCCGAGCGCTCTCCACGTCGCCTCCCTCCTATTGCTCTACTCTGCGCCGCCCCGCGCCGCCGCCCGCCCGCCTCGCTGCTGCTCCGGCCACCGTTCCACCACCCCTAGCTTCCCCGAGCTATGCGCAACCCATTTTGCAGGTCATCGCTCCCTCCCCGGCCGCTACTCGCCGGCGACACCACCGAATATCTCACGCCGCCCCTCCTCTGTTCTGGCTGCTGGCGGCTGCTATTGTATAGCCCCGGCTTTACTTACTTCTTTAACTCCTTTTTCCCGACTGCATGTTAACATGACCCAGCCCGAGGTCTTGGGCTCGATTCCGGCCGGCCGCAACTTTTCACCTACATTTTGTTTTCATTTTTGTAGCTCATGTTAATCAATAAAAATCAAGGGGAAATTGGGAAATAATCTAGGGAGCATAATAAATTTAGTTAGGATGTAAAACTAGGTTACTTAACATTTAATATCTGGTTATTTACTGCATGAGCAACTAATGTACATTAAATATTTAATTGAGGTCTAATTATCAATTAAAGGCATTAATAGAATGTGCTTCAGTGTATAGTCCAAGATGAATAAAAAACCTAATTAAAAATGCATTCAAGATTAAGATTAAGAAAAATGAATAATATGTTTACCTATTAAAAACAAAATTTTAAATTAAAGATTTTCCCCCTAATTATAATATATGACCTTATATACCAAGCCTTGCCTAGATAGCTATGTTTAAACTAAAGTTAGAAATAAAGCTAAGCCTAATAGTAGCTAAGGTATAAGCAAGATAATAATAGTACTATTAATTAAATCTTAACACTAGATTTAATACATAATAATATTGAGCATAATTAAATATATAGCAAGTTGGGACCCGTATAAGTAGACCATGATTCAAGTTAAACTTAGCCTAGTGATAAATGGAGGTACATAAAATATTATACCACAAAATGCTATAAACATAGACTATAAGATTAACTCGGTAAGCTAAGATTTGCAAACATTACTTATATATGTATATCATATGCCCTGAAAATTAACGCTCGATAAAATAATACCCAGCTAGATTTGTACCCCGATTCATAGGTCCATCCTAACTCATTGGACTTCCTTGACAAATACAAAAATAATAAAAGAGATTATTAATAAAAAGGATCGAGCCATCGTAATTCTACCACTGACCTTGTCTCAAATCACTCGAATCACTCAATAACTCATAATAAAACTAAATTGAGTTTATTCGGATTTATTTGGATCTTTTGAGTTATTTGCTTTCATTTGGAATCAGTCGTTTGTCGCGTAATTAGAAATTGAGAGTCGTGAAGATTCAGTGGATCCAGCGAGATTAAGCTCGAAGTGAAGATAGAGACCAGAAGCTCAAGAGAAAGCATTGTGTGAGCTCAAGACCGCGGTAAACCACGCCAGACGAGTCAATACTTTGATCATGTTGAACCTATATTTTCTGCAAACCACTTTGGTTTAAATTATCAAATTGCATGCCGTTATTTTATATGCAAATACATGTTTAATTTAAGATTCTAGTTATATGCCCATTATTTGCCTTGAATATTATTATACCTCCTTTGGAATAATTGAATGTGTGAACCTTGTCGCCCTAGCAAAATTATAATAGTAACCTTGCGAAAATAAGTCCCTAATTATATGCCATGCTTAGTACTGCATAGATACTCAGGGGCGCTGAAATGCCCCCAGCATCATTATCATTTTTAATCATGAGAAAATGGTTTGGGAAGTCATGGTGGAAATGACTGGTATATATTTGGTTATGGATATTTTATGCTCCCAAAAAACTCAAGTTGCTTAATTATCTGGGCAGATGAGAGTGGTGCAGTGGAAGCACAAAGTGGTTAATGGTACTACCGCCCAGATAACCCTAAGGACCGAATCTTGTCATGACCTCCTGTGTAAAACAAGTACAACCACAAGTCTGTAAATTACAACTTGGCTTAGTAGATTTACCAGACCCTGAAAGTCATCATCATGGCAGTAGTGCAAGTGGCGGCCTGGGTGGCAGGCTTGAATGGGACACCCGCAAGTGGTGGCCTGGGTGGCAGGTTTGAGGGTGAAGATCTTCTGCGACGCACTAGCAGTATGGGTAACCAGCTACTTGGTGCATAGGAGGGGAACATCCCGCACAACGAATGGGACCCACTGCAAATGGGAGCATCCAATAGGGTGAGATGATGGGAGGGGCGAGGTACTTTGAACGGTTACTGTGACGGTTTGCTCAACCGCATGACTAAGGAATCGTGTGGGGCAACGAGCGAACTGTCTCTTGTGGATAAAGTGTGCAAACTCTGCAGAGTCAAAACTATTCGAATAGCCGTGCCCACGGTCAAGGGCGGACATGGGAACTTAACCAGATATAGTTCTATTTCGAAAACTTTGTGGGTGGTATTGAAAAAGTGAAGGGCTGCAGATGGTCCTGGTTTGAATTGTCCTGGGTGTCGCCCCAGTGGTAAGTTAAGCGGCTATAACGCTAAAAGATGCTATATGGTGCAGATGCCATGTAACGGTGGATGGAATCTGGATCGCTAGTATTATTGCATTCTCTACACACTATGTTTTTGTTCAAAACTGCTAGGTCTCAGGAAATTTTTATGTATCATATTTCAAATAATGACACTTCCGTTCTTACAAAATGAAATATAGGGAGGAATAAATAGAGTCGTGAGTAAAGGAGATGGATGTTTGTGGTAAAAACATAAATATATTGGTGGACTCATGTCGATCATAAAAAGAAAATGATAGTGTGGATTCTGGGAGAAATAAATTGGTGGAGTCTAAATGAGTATATAGGTTAGATAGATGATTTAAATGTGATTTTGGAGAATTAGGGAGTGTTTCTATCATTTGTACAGGCCCAAGAGCCTATAAATACTCCATGTATCCATCATTTGTAACGCAAGCTCATAAGGAATACAAGAAGGCATTCAAACTGGTGTGCCTCCAGGAGAAACCCTCGAAACCCTCTGTAGGCCACCGATAAGAGTAGGACAGTCCACTCAGACCCTTGAATCTATATAAATCCTCATGTTACTTTCACTCCTATAGACGTCGACCAGTAGCATTGCCGACGTCCACCCCCTCAATCATGTCTAGTTTTCACACCTACAACAGTAGAGAAAAATGACAAATAAAAAGCGGGATGCAAAACACTTTGGATCAGTTGAGTCCATAGCCCCTACCAGGAAATCTATCTACCTACCTACGTGTGTATGTATGTATGTATGTATGTATGTATGTATGTATGTATGTATGTATGTATGTATGTATGTATGTATGTATGTATGTATGTATGTATGTATGTATGTATGTATGTGTGTGTGTGTGTGTGTCAATCCAACGCTTCTGGTAAGGTTGACCGCTTTTGCCAGTGCTGCTGTTTAGGTTTATTGCTTTTTGGTGGTATTATGTAAATATTATTGCTTGGACTTTGAAGATCTCACACATTTTCCAATAACGGAGGAAAATTTTGGGATGAGCAATAGTTTAAACAACAGAATGGAGTGATGAACAAACTTAATTCTATGCAAGTGGATATTAAAGACCAACACTATATGGACTTGAGCAAATTTTGCCTACGTTTTGCTCTGGTCTAATTTCATAGAGTATGATAAACCAAGTGTTGTTTGAATTTGATTCATATCCAAGGCATTGAATGTGCAAAATATGAATCATATCTAAAAGAGTAAGTTATTAAAGTATTTAGGTAACTTATTTAACAGAAAACATACACAATTACTTCGCATTGATTAAATTAAATGTGTTTCTATCAATGGTCACACATCATATATGAACATGGGATTTATTTGAATTCCACAATTGATATCAATTAAATGTGTGTCTATCTACAATCACACATCAGATATACTAACCGGATATATCTCCAATAAGAATTGCCCAGACAAATGCATGTGGTGGTGCATGGATGGATATGTCTTCAGGATATATCTCCAATAATAATTGCCCAAACTAATGCATGTGGTGGTGCATGGATGGATATGTATTCAGTGTATTGCATTTAATGAGTCCCATTATTAGTTTTGCATATAAATATGGTTTCACCCAGCCCTCTTCTTCGACACAAAACAAAAGCTTAGGAACCATGTCATACCATGTTCACTATATGGACCAATAGTTTAAACAATAGAATGGAGTGATGAAGAAACTTAATTTTATGCGAGTGCATATTAAAGACTAACACTATATGGACTTGAGCAAATTTTGCCCATGTTTTGCTCAGGCCTAATTTCATAGCATATGATAAACCAAGTGTTATTTGAATTTGATTCATATCCAAGGCATTGAATGTGCAAAATTATGAATTGCATCTACAAGAGTAAGTAATTAAAGTGTTTAATCAACATATTTAACATGAAACATACAAAAAAATACTTTGCATTGATTTAAATAAATTTGTTTCTATCCATGGTCACACATCAGATATGCACATGGGATTTGTTTGAATTCCACAATTGATATCAATTAAATGTGTCTATCTACAATCACACATCAGATATACTAACTGGATATACCTCCAATAATAATTGCCCAGACTAATACATGTGGTGGTGCATGGATGGATATGTCTTCAGGATATATCTCCAATAATAATTGCCCAAACTAATGCATGTGGTGATGCATGGATGGATATGTATTCAGTGTATTGCATTTAATGAGTCCCATTATTAGTTTTGCATATAAATATGGTTTCACCCAGCCCTCTTCTTCGGCACAAAACAAAAGTTTAGGAACCATGTCATACCATGTTGAGTGGCACTGCATCTCTGGTTCTGATTGTGGTAAAATGTCTTGTCGATTTCTTATTGAATAATTCCTATATGACTATATGCAACTGCAATTTTCTTTTTGATAGTTAATTATGATTTATGAACTCAAAGTGATGACCCTAACAATCTTACAAAATTTCACATATACAGGTGGCAAGATAGAGTGGCCAGAGTGTTTGGGTATGAAGGGCAAGGAAGCAAAAGCTTTGATTCAGAAAGAGAGGCCTAGTATTACTGGACTGTTTTATGTTCCTCGTGGCTCCTATGTCATAGAAGACCACTGCTGCAACCGTGTTTGGATTTGGGTTGATTGCGTGAGCAACAATTGTAATGACCATGAACTTGAAAATTCCATCGTGGTTAAGGCTCCAAGGGTTGGGTGATTCGTATTTTGTGTACTTAGAGGGTGCATATGCACATGCATTGACCTATTTACTAAGAAAAATATTTCTTGGTTGTACATGTCATGTGAAGAATAAACTATGTTAATAAAGCACCCTCTATTTTCTTGTGGCTAAAAGCTTTTTATATGTTACTATACATATGTCTAGAATGTCTATTCTACATATATTGGCTGAGTAATTAAGGAGATGGGAACAATCTCTTGATGGGACAATGCTGTTATGGGTAGGATTCCATGCACCAGGGGTTCAAATCCAGGCACCCACCATTACACAGACAAGAGTACGCATCAATAGGATCTTTCTGAGGTGTAGATTTATGCCCAATTTCTATATTTCTATGTGCGTGCTAAGGGGAGCACTTGTGTGCATGTGTGTGTGGTGTGTATCTTCCCTGTAATTGAAAATTTGGCCCCTTGATTCTAATTAAGTCGATATTTGATAAACGCTATAGTATGCCCAAGCTAACCTTTGTACAAACTGGTTGTTTTGTATTAGGTCGAAGCTTGTAAATGCTATAGTAGGCACTATGCTGTTGTTTATAAATGCCCCTCTTGGTTCTTGCTGGGCTGGCATTTAAAAACAATGTGGTAGGACCTACGATAGAGTATATATATGCCATGCAATTTTCATGCCCCAAATCCTATTAAACATAGGCTTAGGCTTGTTTTCAAAGCATTTAGACTAAACGCCAGGCTAATGCAAAACGTTGGCAATATAAAATTTTGTACTTATTTGTCCCTCCAATCACAAATACATATCATTTTGGACATTGACACGTCCCAAAAACTCAACTCTAACAATAATTTATATTGTAATATATTTGTAAAACTCAATAAAATTATAACAGAGTACTTTTTGACCCAAATTTATACATGTGATTTTCATTAATCTAATCTAAATATTTAAGAAGATATCATAGTCGAAATTTCAAAAATTTAACTACACTCATCGAAAAATGACATGTATTTGTGACTAAGGGAGTAATAAGCATGTCAAAGATACATGCACCTTTGCATCACACGCATGTATTATGTCACGTAATTTCTTTTGTCACAGTAGAACGAAAAGGATTAATATAGTTGACCCTAGGGTAATTGTGGCCGATTGTAGTTGCGAAAGCAATAGTATTCACGACACTAGTGCAAAGTTTCTCGACTATCTTTTTTAGTTGAAGTGTTATTGTTTTTCTTGTGTACCTCGGGCCCCTCTTCCCTCTTCATTGGTGCTCTCCCTGTTGTTGAGTCAGAGGGACTCATTGATCTATTGACGTACTATTAGATTTTTTCTTAAAAGTTCCCTTCCGAATATTGTTGTTTTAGCCTTTTGTTCTTTCTTTGGTGAGTCCCCCAGTAGATTTCTTTTGTGTGATGTGTTTTCATGCCATGTTGCCTACTGAACTTCTAACATGGTGGCGGTAAGCAAGGAGGAGGTGGCGATACTTGTACGGGCGGCATGGAGCAGGAGGCGACAGCGGTGTGGGGATGGATTAGGATGAAGAGAACGTGACATGGGGAACTTGAAACGGCGATACAACGAGGGAACTACGCCATCACCTTTGTCTCTTGCTTGTGCATCATCGACGTCTCCCCTCCCTTCCCCAATGACGCTGCTTCTCCTGAAAGATACCACCACCTCCTCTCCTCTCTTTCCTCTGGTGCCTTTTCCCATTCATGACTCCACCTTATAGTCCTAGCTACTACCTCCCTTCACAGTCTCCCCCGCCGTTTGCTCTACCATCCCTAGGGTCGCCTCCCTCCTTCATTTGGATCTGGTGGTTGGTGAGCATCCTCTGTCCGGATCTTGCAGCTGGCGTCCTCGATCCGGTGACTTTGACCACCCCTCCCTCACTAGCGATGTGGTCCAGTGGCATTTTTGGCCGTACATGGGGAAGCCATGTTCACTAGCAAGTTGCAGAAGAGGAAACCCCAAATTGATTGAGGGAAGCGAAGAGGATGGTTGGAAATGTGTTTAGAAATGAGAGGATGATGAAGAAATCCACTAGGGTAGTGATCATGCACAGCGAGGTCACTTAGGAGATCCCCAGTGGTGAGCAACGACTGGGTCCTCCTGTCCCATGAACCACTAGCATCCTGGATCCAAACACAAAGCAAAAAGGGTGTCTTAGATCTAAAGGAAGGAGGAGAGGAGATGGTTACCTCAAGGATGCAAGATAGGGAGCTCGGTAGAGGTGAAGAGCCAAATTATTTTGAAATGGTGGTCGGTGGCTCAGCACGGATGGATGTAGATGTCAGTCGATCATGAGATTCCATGACTCTAAGACTCGATGATGGTAGGGCGGCTGCACCTTTGGAGGAACCCGAGCAGCACTGCCTGGTAGCAGCAACATTCAAAGGAGACGGAGTGGCGTGGCCCGACGGAGACTGGCAGGAAGGGGAGACGTGGGGGGCATGAAGCAGCGCTGGTGGCACAGAGAGGGGAGACGTGTGGGGGAAAGTGGGGTAGTTGCGTTGTGCGAAACGAAGAGGAAAAGAGAGATGTGAGAACGACATGTTGTGCCCACCTATCTACTTTTTTCTCTGTACGCGGGATAGGACGATGAGGAGTAGTTCAACCAATTGATAGGAGGGGGGGGGGGCACGAGATGGATGGCCCAGATCCTAACTCATGGCTAGAACAGATGGCTACGGAGAACGAAGGAAAGAAAGGTCCACCACCAACTATTATTTTTAAGTAGTAAAGAAGTCTCGTACTCTCTCGGCCATCGTCTCCAAACGGTGAACCATCATCTCTCTCCACTGGCCGTTGCATCCTCCACCAGCTCCTTCCCCTCCTCTGGTGCTTTTCCAAATCCCGAGCACCTTTTTCCATCCATGTAGCTCGCCTCCACTGTGCCTCCTTCAACAAACGAAGTTCGAACTGATTGGAGGGATATGGTGTCTATATTAACCACGCTACATCTAGTCCATAGCTGAGGTGGCATGCTACGAAGTCTACGTCAACAAAAAATAGTCGAGCCAATGGGAAAGAGGCGCCATGAGGCATTTCAAACAACAATGCACTTGTAAAGGGGCATATACTACAAAAGTACTCTTAGGAGGGTAAACCAAACTTCGATTGACTTTAGGAGATTATTTGCAATTTTCTGGTTATTTAGTTCATTGCTCTTGTCATTTTGCGAGTGTACGCTGTAAGCAAATTATGTTTGAAAAAGTGTGAGTTTTCCTCTGAAATATCTTTGGAAAGTCAGAATCCGTCTGAAGATCAAAGTTTTCCCTGTGGTTATTCTTCAAGAAGAGAATTCTGACGAAGGAATACTTGATTAAAAGAGGGTGGAAAGGAAGTACTAAATGTCAAATCTGTGGTTCAGAAGAGACTATTGATCATCTTTCTTTTCTTACTAAATGGCAAAATCCATTTGGTGCACTGTGGCTGTGCTTTGGGTTTTCCCAGAACCCCTAATAATCATACACAGCTGTTTAGATGGCTAAATGGTTTCAAATTTCAAGGGTAACTGAGGAACTAATAACAGCTGTATTGCAGCTTTTGTTGTGGGCCATATGGAAAGCAAGAAACCGAGGTTGTTTTCAAGGTAAACTCCCTAATCCATGCAATCTACTACTGGCCTAATAATATGGGCTATTTTGCAGAAAAGGGAAGATCAAGACCTGCTGCGCATGGGGGAGTAGACTTTTGGATCAAATCGTCACTGAAGTGTTCAATACTGAAACAGGATGGCGGTCAAGAGGATAGGTGCTGCTAGGGGATGCTGCTTGATGCTGAGGAGAAGCAAGAGTTCCTGGAGCAAAATCTGAATAAAAAGGTGTAGTTGGTGTGCTTTAGAATTCCTAGCTCAGAAGTTGGTTGTAGTTTGGTAGTGACTCGTAAACTGGAATATCCCAAAAGCTCTGCTTCTGGACGGCAAGCAGGGTTCATCCATTGCTGTTTTTTTGTTTTCTTTGTTTGCTGTCCGATTTCTTTGTTTCTAGTAATAGAAATCGGAGGGTTTCCCTTTCTTTTTCAAAAAAAGGCAAATTATGTTTGTGTATGGCCAATTGGCCAGATGTTCTATAACGCAATTGGCCAATGCTGCTGCTTAAGGAAGTGTATGCCAATTGGCCAACACTTCCTTAAGCAGCATGCATCCCCTGCAAAAAAAAAATAGGGGATGCATGATGCTTAAGGAAGTGTATGCTAATTGGCCAATTGATCCTGTCCTTAGGTAGTGCTAGGAGGGTCATCAGCATATATCCTATGTGGAGGAAAGAGAGTATGCAAAAAAACCGAGCCAGCTCTTCCTTAAGCACTAGTCTATAACGCAAAATGAGGCAGCCTCTATAAATGATAGTCCTTTTCTGTGTGTGCATGTAAGCATCAAATAGCTATCCTTATAGATAGTTCTTTAGAATGCTAGCTTTAGTGTGTACTATATAAATGATGTGGAAGTCTTATAGTTAGTTGCTAGTTAGAACCATTGGAGAGGCCCTTAGGCAGTGTTGGCTGCTAGGACGACGTGGATGGGATAGGATCGTCTTGGGAAAAGGGTGGTACCTGTATTTGGTTGGTGGGATGAGGTGGGATGAAGCGAGATGGATTCATCCCACTCGAAGAAATAATCCCTCAATATTCGGCACAGTGCTGTTTGGCAAAAACTCGTCCCTCCTTGTTCGCTCGCCGCATGTGACAACGAGGTGAGATTCGGTCACCACCTCACCCGCCGATGGGAGCACGTCAGGGAGGCGATGGAGACGGTCGTCGTCGGCCTCAACGTCAAGTGGCGCCGTGCTGCAGATCTACGTCGGCCTCCGCTGCCTCGTCTTCCTCGCCGTGTTGCAGATCTACGTCAGCCGCCGTTGCCTCGTCGTCCTTGGAGTGCTGTAGATTTGCGTCGAGGAGGTGGAGAAGCTGGTCAGCTCCAGCTCCAGCAACGCACGGGAGGCGACGGTGCACATGCATTCATCAGCTGACTGTGTCTGTTGCAGGCTTGCAGCGGATCGTTGTATTATTTTCGTGTCACGCAACACTATGTAAGCATGTTTATTTTCAACCATTGAAGCTGGAGTAACCTTTGTAGCTCGAAAAAAATTGTTTGTCTTGTTTTCATTTGTAGGTAACTAGGAATTAGGAATATAACAAGTGAAAAAGGTTATCAAGCCATTGTTGATGAAGAAATTAGGCAAAACAGGCTACAAGGCACTAAACCTTTGTGGCATTTGCTTCAGGACATTGGCTTTTTGTGCTTTTACCAAAACACACTAAACTTTACTGGATATTTGTTGAAACACACTCCGACCATTATTGTCGACAATCAAATTTTTTATCTTACAAAATGTAGGAAAAATCTGAACCTCACAGATAGATTAGAGAGGAGAAAAGAAAACTATCTTTATTGCTATATTGAGATTACAGTCTGCTCTAGATGAGCGATTACAAATGGGTATGCTACTAGCCTTAACTTTACAATTCTTTGCCTCCATTGGCTATTGCTTGATCGAATGATCTTTCCTTCATCTTCTCCCTTAAGGATTAAATAGTATCGAAGACGTGTCAGTTGTCTATGCGAATAGATGCCTTGTCGATTCCTCACATCTGGTCGAGTAATCGGTTGCTATCAGATAAGGAAATCTGATAGTAACTATCGATGGTTATTGCCAGTGGGAGAAAATCTAGAGATAACCACGAGGCAATTGTCGTCAGATGTACGGGGCCGAATCATTGTATGATTATTGGTGATAGAAATGCATGTGCTCTTATCTCACCACACGGGAAGCCAAATGAAGTTAAGCCTAATTATCGAATTATAGCTTAGAACGTTATGTATTAAAGCTATATTTAATTGATTATCCAATGCTCGTCATTTATATTATTATTACCAGCCGAAAGATGAGAGAGAAGGTTGGCAAAATATCCATCTATTTTAAGGTTCTCTAACTAACCTTCTAAGATGTAAGAGGATAGGAAAATTTGAGCCGTCTATTTTTGCGATAGATGGGCCAAATTATGGCCATTTGCACTCTAACCAACTCTAGCCGGCTGCCTTGACCTCGTTGCAATATGAAAGGCCTGAAACAAACTAAATTTTCAGAAAATTGAGAATTTCATTTTGATTTTGATTCCTTGAGCTTCCCCAGCCAATTCTCCTCTAAACCACCTCATCCAAGCTTCAAGATTCGTGCTGCATTGCCTCAAGGGCTGGAGTTTGTGCTGGCACTGTGCTTCATCTAAAAACAATCGCCGCCGCTCCTGGTTTTCTTTCGCCCGAGCCTTCTCGCGCCATCTCGTGCTCTCCTGTCACCACTGCCACCTAGCCATTTACCCTACCTCTCCTCTGACAGTCCCTGCCAGCCTCCTTTGACCCTAGTGAGTTTCCGGGCCACAATTTGCCATCGCCACCGCCTTTGCCCCTCTCCCAAGCAAAACTGCCTCTCTGCTCTATTTAAAGCCCCAAGCTTCCCCTAAAAAGTGCATCAGTGCCCAGTGAGCCTCCCAGTACTCTTAATCAAGCCCTTGGCCAGAGCATCGCCGACGATCACCGAAATTGGCCAAAGTAAGCCAAACTTCGATTCTCGTTGCACAACTTATTACTTTCTGATTGCTTGCATTTGTAGCTTCCCCTTACTCCCAGGAATCTCCCCGAACCATTGCCTTAAGCTCCCGAGCACCTCTCTTCTCTACCGACGAAGTCCACCGTCCGGCCGAGGTACCTTGCCGTGGGTAGCCTCGCACAGTCCATCCTAGCCCAAATCGCCTCCTCCTCTAGGTTACCCTAGCTCAACAGATGCTCAATTGCCGGCCCAATGACCCAGTTAACCCTCTGTTCACCTGAAAGCATCTAGACCCCTAAAATTAGTTTTGGTAATTAATGAATTTATATGAATATGGGACTAACATGTTTTAATGAACATGCGAAGGCTTAGTTCATTTGTGAGCTATAAGATGCAAGCCAAAGGATGCAAAAGAAGACCCAAGATTGGCTAAAGGCAATGGTATACTTAGAATAGGATCTCTTTTATTTTTACCGGTCTTAGGAGAAAGGTGAAAGACCGGATTATAGGGTAGATAATTGTACCATAAAGAGGGATCTTGGCAAGTAGCTTGATAGCAAATTTATGTGCCACTTGGATCAACTTAGAAGCTTGCATTCATCAAAGATTGATTTTAAAATCAAAATCTGTGCTCTGTCTGGACGAGCGGTAGTACCGCAGATTTGAACGTCGGAACTACCAGAGAGCGGTAGTTCCGCGCCCAAAAGCGGTAGTACCGGCGACCGGAAGCTCCGACTTTTGAGCGGAGCATTTTTTCCAGAGAGCACCCCCGGATGCGTTTTAGTTTTTCTGGAAATGGAAGTACCGGCAATTTCAACACCGGAACTACCGCAGGCTGCGGTAGTTCCGCAGTTTCAAGCGGTACTTCCGGAGTCCGGAAGATCCGGAGGATGAGCGGAACGTTTTTTCCAGAGTGCTCCTCCGGATGAAATTTGGAAATTCTCGGAGCGGAAGTACCGGGTAGTTCCGCTATTTCGAGCGGTACTTCCGGAGTCCAGAAGCTCCGATTTCGGAGCGGAGCCTTTTTTCCAGAGAGCGCCAGAGTTTGGGACCTTTCGGATTTCCAGAGAGCGGTAGTACCGCGCTGACTTTGCGGAACTACCGGAGAGCGGTAGTACCGCGCTGACTTTGCGGAACTACCGGAGAGCGGTAGTACCGCAAATTACAACGACGGTAGTACCGCGCCGCTGAATCCAACGGTCATTGCAGCGCTCTAACATAGCCGTTCTGCCGCAAAGATTTGGCAGCGGTAGTACCGGCCCATGGGAGCGGTAGTACTGCTCATCCTGAATTTTTCAGGAATTTGTGCCAAACGGCTAGTTTTGGTTGGTGGAGGCTATAAATACCCCCACCACTGCACAAGGGCTAAGGTTAGAGACTCATTGCACATTTCTTGAGCCCTAGAGCATTCACTCCACTCTCATTCTCTCCTTGAGCATTAAATTTGAGGTGGTTGAGCAAATAGTGCTAGAATTCATTAGTTGATCCACTTGGCACTAGTTTGCATTCAAGTGAAGCCCGGATTCATTACTCTTAGTGCTTGCCGGCACTTGGACGATTGGGCGGAGGTTCGATCGGTGATCTTCTGAAGGAGCTTGTGAGAAGACCCGGTGATTTGTGAAGGTCAGAGCTCACCTACCCAGAGCGGGGAAGAGCTACCACTAGTGATCGAGGTGCTTCGGCTTAATTCGTAGAGCCGGTCTGATTCGTTCGGGCTAACCTCAACGTGGACTAGGGGAAACCGGCAAGTTTTCGATCACCATGGTAAAAACATCGGTTGTGTTCATTTCTCTCTTAGCTCTTGTTTATATACTTCATTGTGATCATTTGTTTGCCTAGAGCTAGGATTGCTATATTTTTGACTAGAATTGTGTAGGATTAATTACTTTACATTCTTGTCGTTTAAATTGTGAAGAATTAATCAAGTAAACAAGAAAATTTTAAAAACCTCCTATTCACCCCCCTCTAGTCGGTATCCTTGATCCTACAAGTGGTATTAGAGCTTGGTCTCTCACAATTAGACTTAACCGTCTAGAGAGAAAAGGATGGCTAGTGAGGGGATTGCGGTAGGCAAGGCATCACTATTTGATGGCTCTAATTATGCTTATTGGAAAAATTAGGATGTCAATTTATTTAAACGCCATGAGCCCTCATATTTGGAAAATCGTAAATGATGGTTACGTCATGCCTCTTGATCCCGAGCACCCGACGGAACAAGACGGGCGTAATACTCATTTAGACGCCCAAGCCATGAATGCTCTTGTTGTGGCTACAGACTAAACAGAGAGAGAGAGAGAGAGTATGGTAGTGGGGAGTGAATAATGGCCTGGGTTTCTCCCCTTGGCATGTGTTGTATATATATGTCCACATGGGGAGTGCTTTTACAGCTATACCCTTACACATGAGTAATCCCCTCAGGGGTACTTATGTCACTATACATGTCCCATTTCGGACCTCTCATTCCCCTAACAGGCCTGCTGGGCTTAGGTGGGGGCCACCCCTACAACAGGAGCCTCTCATGGTGAAGGGCTTCACGGGCCGAAGCCATGTTGCCGAGCCCTTTGGCCTCCTCCGTCCCTGCGGCCTGTGAGGTTATTCCAGCGTTCGTCGTAGTGTTCGGCTTGTTGCGAGGGTATAGAGCCGGGCAGCCTGGCGAAGCCTTCGGTGTCGACAGAGTCCTGCCGAGGCAGGGTTGGGGCTGCCGTCTGGGGTGGAAGTCGAAGTCGAGGTCGGTGTCGGGTCCGAAGGCCAACGTCAATGTAGGGGGCGGATTCGGGGTTGAGGTCGCCTCCGATTTGGCGGGGTCGATGGTTGCCCGGGCTAGATTGGAGATGTTGGCGGAGTTTGATGTATCGGCATAAGGAGGCAGAGCGGGCCCCTACGTCATCGCGCACGTCAAATGATTGCCGGTCTGCCTGGCGAGGCTTGAAATGACGCGGCGCGAGACTTGAGGCGTCGCGGCCATGCCATGTTGCGACGTTCCTTCTTCTGGCCATCCACGCGGCGAAATGCGCTTAGCGCAGCACAGGTGGAGGCATCGTGGCCGTACGATGCTGCAACGCTTCTCCGCCGGTTAGACTTCCCTCCCGCCGGCTGGGCTCCTGCCGGTTGGACTTCTGCCGGTCGGCTTCCCCGCTGATGGGGTATATATATAGTGCTGTTGTGGCATTATACCTGCATTGTGTGCTCGGATAGGTACTGCTCCCCTAAAATGGGCCTCTTCAGTGCATCAACATTCCGCATGGGCGTTACGCGGCTTGGGGGATGTTGATGTACTGATGGAGGCCTGTTTTTCTTGGGAGCTTGGTTAGCGGGTGTTATCGGTAGCTGGTCACACCTGATACTTTCATGCTGTGTTTCTGCGTATGGCGACAAGGTTTTGCCCTGTTCTCATAGGTAGGCTCACCTTTGGTCGGGTTTGCCCTTTGGTGCACCGAAGGTGGCCTGTTTATGAGAACAAGCCAAAATCTGCCGCGACATGGCCTCCGGCTTCGCCATATGTGGGGAATGCCGAAGGATGGGTCCCTGCGCGCGCGTCCGCTCCTTGAAGCCGAAGTGGAGGTCGAAGCCGTGACCGCGTTGGTGGGGTATACACCGCCGTGAGCTCGTTGGGCGGCGGAGCCGATGTTGGGACGGGGGTCGTTGTGACGCCAACGATGTTCTCCGAGCACGAAGTGAGCGTGACCCCGCAATAGTGCGCTTTTAATGGCTCCGGGAATCGTGCTGACCCCTGGGCTAGCACGAGCGGGCTGATGCAGCCGTACATGCTTGTCCATTCGGAGTACACACGCGGCGAGCCGTGATTGGCGCGTTGCGGTCTGCCAGAGGTGATACGACCGTGGCCGACTGCCCCTTCCCTAGAGGGGCGGGTTACGTGGCGCGGCGCTGTAGGTGCTTCGCGCGCTGGTTGGCCACCCTTCAGCGCGCGTCCCCGGCAGCGCGCTTTTTGGCGACCTTCGGTTGTCATTGCCACGCAGACTTGCGGTTGTCCCCCATACAGGATGGTGAAGTCCTCCTTGCTCTACGGTATCAGGGGCGGGGTTGCCCCCCCGGGCGTCGGAGGCCAGCGCCAAGGCTGGAGCCCAAATTAGTGTGGGGGATACGTCGCACCCCAAACTCCGCCGCAAACGGTCCCGTCCAGCGCCTTTGCCGCGGTGTCCCTTTGGACAGGTGCGGCCGAGGTTGGGAGAGCGAAGACCCCATTTGGACTATTGCGGTTGAAGGGTCCGAAGAGCCATGCCGGCGCGCGCCGAAAGCTATGTTGGGTCGCGCGACCTGCACTTATTCCCTGTGCTGACAAACACGCGGCGGGACGCTAGCGGCGCGCCGTGTGGTGACAGGACTCTGTACGACCGCGGTCGTATGCGGGCTACGCGTACCGTCGCGACGTTTCGGCTTCGCACGTGGGAAGGTGAGCGGTTATCGCTCGCCGTTTGCGCTTACCGATGGTGGGGGGCGAGGGGTCTTTATGTACCCCCCGTGGGACTGTGCCTGCGCCTCCTTACGCTTTCTGGTTGTTCACGCCGCCTCCTGCATTTGCTCGCCCTATTCCTGCGCTCCGCTTTTGCCGTCGAGTTCCTCGTGGACGCCAATGGCGACTTGCGACGAGCGTGCTCAGGTGGGCGGCTGCGCCATCCGCCGACGGTCCTCGCCGCTTGTGGTGAAATACGCGCTCGAGGAGCGGGATCCAGCGGCGGCAGACAAGCGGTGGGCGTTGAAGAAGAGTCAGGGTCCATACTTCGGCGAGTTGGGCCACACACTCGTGACGGAGGACACGATCCAGTCACTGCTGCGGGAGGGGAGGCTGTCAGACCGCCAAGCGGTGAGGCTACCCGGTGATGATGAGACGGAGCCGCGCCCTAAGAAGTCGGAGGCGATCGTCTTCGTTGCCTACTTCGAAGCCGGACTTCGCATCCCGTCCGCAGTAATCGTTGGGGACGTGTTGCGGACCTTCAAGTTGGAGTTGTCACAACTGACTCCGAACGCGGTGGCTTGCCTTGCCGTGTATAGCTGGGCCCTGCGGTCGGAAGCATGTTGGCCCAGCACCTCACTGTTGGCGTATCTGCACGAGGCCCGGTGCCAACTGAAGGAGCGGAAGGACGAGACGGTGTCGAAGTTTGGCAGCGTCAACTTTGTTCTACGGACATCATGCGGAAGGCTCTTCCCTGCGAACTTGGCCCGAGGGAAATGGGAGTCCAACTGGGCGAGGCGGTGGTTCTATCACTGTGTAGCGAGTGGTAGTGGCCTTGAGTGCATGGGCGGGCGATTGCCTTCAAGCCCACACCTGGTCTGACGCTTGACCAGGAAGATAGGCGAAGGGCGCGAAGACTTGTGGGGGTCACCGCCCGCTTCAATATGCGCGACCTCGCCAAGGAGTACACCATGTACGGTGCGACGCCGCTTGCCCACGATTGGCGCTTGACGGCTGGGGGACGTCGGGACGACAACGTTCAACCGTCCGTTTGCTCGCTGCCCGCGCCGACTGGACCTCGTAAGCCTCGTCTGTGTCCTTCCCTTTGTTCATACATATTGCATTGTGTGTAAATGTGCTTTCTGCCCCGCGCAGGAGCTCGCCTGGAGGACGCGGAGCGCGCAGCGCGCGTGTTCCTTGGGCCCTACACTGCCAGAGAGCACGGGCAACGCACAGCTGCGACTGCGGAGGCGGGATTGGGGCGGATAAACCGCGTGTGCGAGGCCTTAGGGCTTCCCGTGCCGGATCGCACCGCTTCGGACCCGCAACACCAGGATGACGATGCCGCGAGGAGAAAGCATCATCCCACAAGAGGGTCCGGACCGCTGCGACCACGCCCCGTACGGCGGTCGCTGCTGCTGCTGCCAATGCAGCAAGCCCGGGGTCGGATTCGGCGAAGTACGCCGACTCGGACTTGGAGGGCACGGGCACTGAGGGCGATGGTGCCGGGGACGAAGGGCGCGCTGCAGGTTACCGGGAGGGGGAGGTCTTGCTGCCCACAATAGTCACCGAGGCGAAGGATGTGCTGGCAGGCGGCGCCGGTGCGAGGTCCTCGCCTGTGGCCCCGGCTGCGGCGGGGTTGCCCTCCG
Source organism: Dendrocalamus latiflorus (assembly GCA_017311315.1). Taxonomy (NCBI): domain Eukaryota; kingdom Viridiplantae; phylum Streptophyta; class Magnoliopsida; order Poales; family Poaceae; genus Dendrocalamus; species Dendrocalamus latiflorus. Next base: position 7,004,803 of record CM029630.1, on the reverse strand, counting down.
CAGGAGCATGTGGTGCGCAGTTCTCGCCAATAGCAGCGCCCGAGACGGAGGTGCCCCCCGCGGAGGTCGTGAGGACGGAGCCCCCGGCCCCCGTCGTTGCGGCTATGGAGACCCCTTCGGTGAATATTGTTGCCGCAGGGGTAGCGGTTACCGAGGTGGGGCCTTCCCCTCCGGCGAAGCGACTGCGCCTGCAATCCCCCCTTGAGCGGACTTCGCGAGGGTTCACCGTGGCGACTGGCGTTGGGAGCTTGTGGGACTCCGCGTCGAGCACCGAAGTCCCTCTGCCCCGCGCCCTCCCAGCCCCTCGGGCCGCAGTGGCCGTGGCGAAGGGTCGGTTGACGCTAAGTCCCAACTCGGAGGTCCCTCAGCGTCGCGAGTCAATGCTGTCCGCTGGGGCTGGAGTCGTTGCGGCCTCACCCGGGGCTAGGGCGGTGTCCCCCCGAAGTCCCCCCTCTGCCACCGAGGGTAGGCTAGGATGGCATTCCTTTAGAGAAGTCCCCTCTCAGTTTTTTTACCTTGTGACAAATGTGTACTTCGTCTTGCAGCGGCTCTTATCCTGGAGGAGGAGCCATCCCTTGAGCGTGGGCGTCCTAACCCAAGCCCGACGGACTTTGTTCCTCCGTTCGATGAGCTGAGGGCCTGGCGCGGGATTGTGGACGACGCGGCCGCCAGTATCGGTCAGCAGGCGTTGCAGACCTACGGGTCAGAGCGCCTTGGGGACGCATTGGAAGTGTCGGGAGTAAGGGTAAGCATTTGTCCTGTAGACCACTCGTAGCCATTTAGCGTGTGCTAATTCCTCCGCCGCACAGACACTCGTGTTGGCCCGGGCCCTGCAAGCCGCTCACACTCGCGAGCAAGGAGCGCTACAGGGTAGGCTGCAGGCCGCCGAAGGGGAGCTGCAGGGGGCTACGGGGGCGCGCCCTGCCCAGGACGCTCGTGTTCGCCGCTTGGAGGCGGAGTGTGCGGAGATGAAGGCGCGCACCGTGGAGCTCGTTGCCGCCGCGCGAGCGTCAGCCGCCGAAGCAGTGCGGCAAGAGGCTGCTGCGAAGCGGGACGGCTTACTACAATAGGTCACTTCGCTGGAGAGGGAAAACGACGAACTTGCCGCCTCTCTAGCGGAGCGGGATCGAGCCTTGGGCGATGCCTCGGTGGCTGCCTGGGATGCGATGCTGGCCCTGGAAGACACCCTCAAGGGGCTTATCGCCGAAGTGCCGGCACGCTCCTTCGAGCCCGAGGATCTGTCGCGATCGCTTCGCTGGATCGGAGACGCGGCTCACCTTGCACGCGGTGCCGCGACGATCTTGGGCAATCACTGCGCCTACATGGCGTCGTGCCTGGTGTGCGCGCTCCTGCAGCTCCGCGGCTGTGAACATGTTGCCAGGCTAGCCGATCCTCACCTCGAGATGCCTGCCGGAAGCGGGGTAATGTCTAGTGCCGTGCGCGTCGCTCACCGCGCTGTCAAGTTCTTCCATGAGCGGATATGGGAGTACTGCGGGGAGGCCGCATCCATGGTCGAGCTGCGGAACAACCTACATGGGGAGGGAAACCTTGGCCAGTTTTTGGACGAGGTCCCGCGGCGTGACGAAGATGGCGTTGTGGCCCCAGGCATCGCCACGAACCCACAGGTGTGACGATAGGTTGTCGCGTGTTGGCGTGCGTTGTAAACGATGCCGTTTCTTTTTTGAATAAAGTACGAAGTTGCTTCGCCGCTGTGCTGATCTTTGCCCCCTTGTTGCGAGCAGTTACACGGCCGGGGCCGACTGCTAATTTCCGATCTCACGACCCGACGGCGTTTTCGGCACTAGCGAAGGGCCGAGGAAGCGCTGGATTTTTGGGCGAGTCGGGCGTCTTCAAGCGGGGCCTCAGCATGGACACATGTTAAGGATGAGCCCGCCAATTAGCGGCTTCGTGCGCCGGAGTTGTTCGTACGCCTTTGTACTTTGCCTGTGCGAGTGTCTCTAATGATTGCAGAGAATAATCTTGGTTGGACCTTGCGAAGTACGTCTCCGCTCCTCTTAGCTACGCTGTCCCATGGCGAACTGAGTGTTTCTGCCCGCACACGACGATTTACGCCTCAGGAGGGTAGGTTGGTCAAGATTGACGCGTAGTTGAAGTAACCACGCAAGCGCTCCATCCTTTACCACTCCGAAATGGGTGGTGACGCACGAGCGCTCCGTCCTCCTAGGATTGCACAAGGACAGCCTCTGGTGCCCTTCGTTCGCGGGTGCGCTCGCGCGGGACACCGGGATAGTCTCCGCGTCCTTCCTTTCTTCTGCTTTTTTTTATATTGCGGAGAGTGCGTGGGATCAACATCCACGTCTTGTTTATACTTCGAAGAGTACGCATCGGAACAACGCCCATGCGTGCGCAGGGTTCGCGTTTTGTTTATACTCCGCAAAGTGTGCAAGGATAGCATCCGCGTCTTTTTTATACTCCGGAGAGTGCGTGGGATCGACATCCACGTCTTATTTATACTCTGAAGAGTACGCATCGGAACAATGCCCATGCGTGCGTGGGGTTCGCGTCTTGTTTATACTCCGTAGAGTGCGCAGGGATAGCATCTGCGTCTTTTTTACACTCCGGAGAGTGCGTGGGATCGACATCCACGTCTTATTTATACTCCGAAGAGTACGCATCGGAACAATGCCCATGCGTGTGCGGGGTTCGCGTCTTGTTTATACTCCGTAGAGTGCGCAGGGATAGCATCCGCGTCTTTTTTATACTCCGGAGAGTGCGTGGGATTGACATCCACGTCTTATTTATACTCTGAAGAGTACACATCGGAACAACGCCCATGCGTGCGCGGGGTTCGCGTCTTGTTTATACTCCGTAGAGTGCGCAGGGATAGCATCCGCGTCTTTTTTATACTCCGGAGAGTGCGTGCGGAGGCGGACCTCAACGCTACGTCTTATTTAGAGTCCGTGGACTGTGCACGGAGGCAAGCCTGTGCGCGTTGCGGGCGGTGAAGTTGCGTGCGGAGGCGGACCTCGACGCTACGTCTTATTTATACTCCGTAGAGTGCGCGCAGAGGCGTCCCCCCACGCGTCTTGATTTATACTCATACCCGTGTCTTTGACAAAGAGCGCGCGCGCGGACGCATGTCTTTGTTTATACTCATACCCGTGTCTTTGACAAAGAGTGCGCGCGCGGACGCATGTCTTTGTTTATACTCATACCCGTGTCCTTGACGGGGAGTGCGCGCGCGGGCGCGTGTCTTTGTTTATACTCATGCCCGTCTTCGACAGAGAGTGCGCGCGTGAACGCGTGCCTTTGTTTATACTCATGCCCGTCTTCGACAGAGAGTGTGCGCGCGAATGCGTGTCTTTGTTTATACTCATGCCCGTCTTCGATGGAGAGTGCGCGCACGAACGCGTGTCTTTGTTTATACTTCGGGAGTACGCGCGGGGGGCGAGCCTCCGCGCGTTCTCGCCGTGTATCTCTGTAGGAAATAAGGATAGTACGGCAGACGGTGAACTGTATTAAATTCCCGTTTGCGCGGGTGAGCGATTACAAAAGACGGGGGAGGTACTAACCACTTGTGGCTAGCGTGGCCGGAGCCTCTGGTAACGGGACGATCTGCGCAGGGATTCACCATGCTGGTTCCCTAGGACGCCGCGGGTCCATGCATTACTGTTCCCGTCTTAGGCGTTTCGTTGATGCTCGTGGTGCGGACCTTTGGTGCCGAGCTCGATACGCCGGGCCATGTCCTGGTCGCCACAGATGGTAATAATGGCCCGCGGTCCTGGGAGCTTCATGCATAGGAAGCCGTGGTGAGGCACCGCTCCGAAAGAGTTGAGGATTGGTTGCCCCAGGATGGCATTGTAGGGGTACAGGATATCAACGACATCGAAGATGGCGTCTTCGCTTCGTGCGTTGTCGTCCTGGCCGAAGGAGACTTGTAGGCATATCTGGCCTAGCGCCCGCAGGGGTTGACCTCCGAAGCCTTGCAGGGGGATTCCCGAGGAGCCCAGTCGGGTCCGGGGGATTCCCATCTGGTCGAAGGCTACCGCGAACAAGATGTTTGCGGAGCTGCCGCCATCCACCAAAATGCGGCCAACGTCGCACCCCGCGATGGTGGCTCGGATGACAAGGGGATCGTAATGGGGGAATTCCACACCCTGAGCATCGGTGGGCGTGAAAGTGATCTCGTGCTGCGCCCAGTCTGGGGGTGCCTGTGCTGGGTACACCGCTACGTGGTGTAGCCTCCTTGCGTAGGCTTTCCGCTGCCGTGCTGAGGCAAACCCCAACGAGGAACCTCCAGAGATGACGTTGATGACCCTGCGCTGGGTTCCCTCAGGGGCATGCAGCTGCAAGAGGCCTGCCCGAGGCTGCTGTATGTGAGCTTGAATCCGCAGGAGGCCCTCCTGGGGTTGTGGTCCCTAATCTAGGATCTGCATGGGGGCTTCCAAGGGCTGCTGGATGTGGGCCACGATGGGTGGACGTGCTTCCACGTTCTTGTCCCTGGCGACGCTTTGCCGTAGTGCCGCGATAGAGATGCACGCCCACGTGTCATGGGTGCCTCGGCCGTGGACCTCGCACCACAGCCCGTGGTGGTGGTCTTCGTATTCTCCCCGGCCTCTGTCGTCGCGACCCCGGCCGCGACCCCGTCCTCGCCCCCGGCGCCCTCTACCGCCGCGGCCAGCTAGGGCATTGTCCTCGGAGCCGCCCTCGATGCCGAATACGTGTCGGGGCCTCCGTGACTTCTGCTGGCCGCGTTTGTGCCTGTCAGCGGACGACTCCTTGTGCTGGACGTCCTTGCGTTCGGAGGCATCCTTCGATGGCTCTGGCTTGCGCTTGCCCTTCGAGGAGCCGTCGTTCGGCGGGTCTTCGCTCTTGGCCAGGTCTTCCTGATTGGCGTCGGAGTCGTCACCTTGTCTTTGACGTGTGTCTTCTTCTGCCCTGGCGTATTCCTCTATTTTATCGAAGAGCTTCGCCACCGTCTTGATTGGCTTTCGTGCGTTGTATTCGGCCATCGGGCCGGGGCGAAGGCCCTGTATGGCTGCATTGATAATGGTCGTTTCGTTAACGTCCTTGGCTTGGCAGCGTACCTTCGTGAAGCGCTTGAAGTAATCTCACGGCTTCTCCGAAGATTTTTGCTTTACTGCAAAGAGCTGATCAGCATCGACTTGCTCGACGTAGTTCCCCTGGAAGTTATTATAGAGGCGGTCGCGGATCTGCTCCCATGCGTAGATGGAATTTGGCTCTATGGTGAAAAACTAAGAGCGCCATGCCTTGCAACGTGAAAGGGAGTCCCTTCGCCTTCGTGGTGTCGTCTTCGCTGGCGGCTTCAATGGCGGTTTCGTATACACGCACGAATTCTCGCGGGTCCGTGACGCCCTTGTACGATTCGATGGCGCTAGGGAACTTGAAGTCTTCCGGCCACGCCGCCTGCTGTAGGCCCGCGGAGAGTGGGGACTCCAGATCCACATGTCGTAGCGGGACACGGCTGGACGTGGGGGCGTCGCGGCTGTCCGCCCTCTCCGGCGTGGGCTCCGACGTGACCGTCGGTGGGGTCTGTTGGCTTCGAGCCCCCTGCATATCCCGCATGGCCCCACGGAGATCTGTTAACTCCCGCTGGAACGCGTTGAGGGCCGCCAACAAGGCGGTCTCCGCCGCGGACGTGGCTGGGGCCGTCGGTGCAGCCGGCGGCACAACCGGCACGGCGGAGACCTCGGCCTGCGTGCCCATGCTGCCCACCGCGTTGCCCTGGGGGACCCTGGAGCTAGTGACGAGGTCCGCGCCGTCGCCAGTACCGCTCACTACGTCGGGTGGGAACGTGGGCGCGCCTACGTTGCCACCGTCGGGGTTGATCGTCAGGGCGGTGGTGGCGGGGTTGGGCGTCGCGGCGGCGACGGTGGGGTTGGGCATCGTGTCATGAACACCGGTGCTCACCGTCGTCACACCTACACCGCCACCCGTACATGCAGCTACAGTTGCTAGAGCCGAAGCCCTGGTATTGACGCGAGACCTCATCGCGCCCGCCTTGTTCTTCGCCGCCGATGGTGAAGCCTTTTTCGGTGCCATCCTCCTTTGGATCTGGAGGCTTGCTCTTGTCGTCCCCACGGACGGTGCCAACTATTGTGGCTACAGACCAAACAGAGAGAGAGTATGGTAGTGGGAAGTGAATAATGGCCGGGGTTTCTCCCCTTGGCCTGTGTTGTATATATATGTCCACATGGGGAGTGCTTTTACAGTTATACCCTTACACATGAGTAATCCCCTCAGGGGTACTTATGTCACTATACATGTCCCATTTCGGACCTCTCATTCCCCTAACAGGCCTGCTGGGCTTAGGTGGGGGCCACCCCTACAACAGCTCTCTTTGGAGCCTTAAACGCGAATGAGTTCAATAGAGTGAGCAATCTTGTGACGGCTCACGCTATTTGGACTACCCTTTCGGAAATACATGAAGGGACATCCACGGTTAAGGAGGCAAAATTGCATCGGCTTAGGATCAAATATGAGACATTCATAATGTTGCCCCATGAGGACATCAATGAGATGTACACACGGCTAAACAACATTGTGAATGAGCTCAAAGGTCTTGAAACTAACCTTTCCGATCTTGACATTGTGAGAAAGATGCTTAGCGCCTTACCGGAGAAGTACGAAATGTTGGTGACACTATTTCTCAACTCTCCGGAGTTGGCAAGGATGACGCCAACACAACTCTTGGGTAATCTTATTACCAATGAGTTGTACAAGAAGGACAAGGAGGAGCTTTTGGAGCAATCCACCTCCAAAGGAAAGAAGATCACCGCCTTCAAGGCAAAGGCGGTGGCAAGTGAGGAGTCTGAAGATGAAGAAGAGGATTCCGAAGAGGAGCTTGCCCTTCTAGTGAGAAGGATGAACAAATTCATGAGAAGGCGCTTAAACCGAAGCGCAAGCCATGAGAAGACCAAGAAGTGGCAATCCTCCTCCAACAAGAAGGGGCACATCACTTCACAATGCCCCACCAAGAAAGATGACAAGGAGAAGTCATCTAAGAAGAAGGGATTTCATGGCAAGAAGAAGCTCTTCAAGAAGCTTCACAAAGATGGGAAGAATGAAGCCCACATTGGTGAGTGGGATTGCGAGGCGGAGTACTCCGACTCCGACTCAAGCGAGGACGAGTCTCCCAAGAAGAAGGGACTCATCGGCATCGCCATAAAAGAGGCTCCATCGCTGTTCGCCACTCCTACATGCCTTATGGCAAAAGGAGAAAAGGTAAAACTTCTTGATGATGATGAGCCCTCTTATGATGATTTGATGGATATGCTAGTTGAATTGATTGAGTTTCTTGGAAAAGAGAAATCAAAATTCAAGGTCTTGAAGAGAGAGCATCTATCTCTCCAAGAATCCTATGAGGAGCTAAAGGAAGCTCATGATTTACTTCTCCAAGAAAATCAAAAGAAAACTAGTACTAGCATTGGTGTTACATGTGATATCTTAAATGAAATGCCTAGTATAGAAATTACAAAAAATAGCATGTCTACATCTTGTGATGATCTTCTTGCCATGCCATGCTCTTCAAATGTTGATTCCATAAATGCTTTAACTCTTGCTCATGACCTTGTACTTGCTAATGAAAATAAAAACTTAAAAGAACAAGCACATAAATTAAACAAGAGTTTAGAAAGAGCTTACAAGGGAAAGGCAACCCTTGACAAATTACTAAGTGATCAAAGGTGTTCCTTTAACAAGGAAGGACTTGGGTTTATTCCCATGAAAGGTAAGAAGCCGGCATACAAACCTCCAAGGTTTGTAAAAGAAAATGGTAAGTATTGCACTAAGTGTCAGAATGTAGAACATTTGCAAAATGATTGTTCTAAAAGTAAAATGCATTCCATTGGCTTATATGATTCTTGCTATATGCTTAAAAAAATCTAAGAATGGAAATATCATTGCTCATTTTATTGGCACCTCAATTTTGGGTGCTAAAAATAAATCCATTTGGGTGCCCAAATCCTTGGTTACTAACCTCTAAGGACCCAAACAAATTTGGGTACCTAAAAGAACTTGATTTTCTTTTGTAGGTAAATTATAAAACCGGTGGAAGGCATTGGGTGTTGGATAGTGGATGCACTCAACACATAACCGGAGACCGGAAAATGTTTACCACTTTTGAGAGTGGGAGCAATGAGAGAATCACCTTTGGAGACAATAGCAAAGGGAAGGTACTTGGTTTGGGTAAAATTGCAATATCTAATGACCTTTCCATTTCTAATGTATCCTTAGTCGAAACATTAAATTTCAATTTGCTATCCGTTGCCAATTGTGTGATTTAGGATTAACTTGCTCATTCTCAAAAGAAAATGTAATTATTTCAAAAGAGAATAATAATGAACTTGTTTTCAAAGGCTTTAGATTTGGAAATCTATATTTAGTAGATTTTACTATAAATGATTCATGCTTAAAAACTTGTTTAATTGCAAAAACTTCTTTGGGTTGGTTATGGCACAGGAAACTAGGTCATGTGGGTATAGTACAACTTAAAAAGTTTTTCAAACATGACTTAGTTGTTGGCTTGAAGGATGTGAAGTTTGAGAAAAATTGACTTTGTAGTGCTTGTCAAGTCGGAAAGCAAGTCGCTAGTTCTCATCCTTTCAAAAGTATCATGTCAACATCTAGACCATTAGAGCTCTGTAATATCCCAAAACGGGAACTAGTGTAATTGCGAAACTGTTAAAAAAATCTTTTAATCGTTTCTTCGATGCTTCTCAAAAAGTTTTTGGCGAAGTTCAAATGTCTCGATTTGATGTCTTGCCAAAATGCCCGATTAATAAAAATCAAGCTGAGAAAATCCAAACTTACTTGGAAGTCTTAAATTCAAATTTTAAAATTTAAATCTGGTTATTCAAAGACCAAGAATAGAAATTGAAAATCAATCTAAAATCCTTCCATCCAATTTTCATATCTGGAAATTTAAATCCAGAGAATTAAGAAAATATCTCTCAAAATTCGACCAATCTTAAAAAAATTAAATTGTCGAATCCAAGATTGAACCAAGCATTCAAATGGAAATTTTAATTGCAAATCCAAGATCTGAAATCCCAAAATTCAGAAATTCTTAAAATTCCAGAAATCTCTTTTGGGCCTGGCCTGTTCTTCCTTCCGGCCCAGCTGCGCATTTTTTTCTCTCCCCCGCCCCTCCTCTTCACTGGCCTTCGGCCCAGCCGAAGCCGACCGCGCCCCGTTCTTCTCTTCCTCCCCCGTTTCTTCCTCGTCCTCCTCCCGCTGTTCATGGCGTCGCCGGCCCGCCCCCGCGCTGCTGCTCCTCCCGCCGGCCCAGCCTGCGCAGCTCGCCCCGCCCCGGTTCGTGCCGCCCCCGATTGCCCCCCCCGTCATGTCTGCGCCAGTAGCCCTAGCCCCGCGCCACTCCCCTACGCCATGCCGCTACCCAGGCCGCCGGACGCCTCGCCATGCCGGCGGTACTCCCCCGAACGTGCGCACCAGTGGAATGACTGCTCCCCTCCCCGCCTATAAGAAGCTGGCCGAACCCCTTGCTTTTCTTCCCCATCGCGCTTCTCCCCCATTTCCGGCCGACCGCCGCCGCTTTCACCACCGCCTCCTCCTTGGTCAGCCCCGGGCCGATTCCTTGCGTTGGGGGCTTCTTCTCGGTGCGCTGGAGCTCCTCCGACCGCCGGCTTGTGCTCTCCTTCCCCGCAGTGAGCTGGCCACGGGAGCCCCTCAGCGCCGCCGCCCAAGCACGTCGCCGGCTCGCCTCGGCCTCCCTCCGACCCGTTCAACTGCTCAGGTGAGCTCTAGTCCCCCTTCTCTTGCTCACATGCACCTTTTCCCCCTCCCTCTCCCATCCGGCCGCCGGCGCCCCTTTCCCCCTCATCCCCGGCAGCCTAACGCCACCGCCAGCCCGCCTTGGCGCCTCCCCAGCTGAAGCAGCCGCCTGCCCGAGCTTCCACGTCACCGGGGCATCCCATTTGCCCGATCACCATCGCTTCTCCGGCCGCTCCTCGCCGGCGACGCCGCACGGCCCCGCTGCCAGCCCCGCTCCCCTGTTTCTCTGTTCTACCCCAACTCTGCTATGTTCTCTGCTGAACTGACTCCCTCCGCTCTATCTGTCTGTCGGTGTATGACTGGTGGGCCCGACTAGAAAATGGCCTAGCTCATCATGGCATCGTCTCATTTTTCTAAAATCTCGAAACTGTTATCTAAAATTTTCTCAATTGGGCAAGATAATAAAATATGATGAAAATAAGGAATTAGTTGCGAAATTCAATTAAGGGCTTGCAATCAAAAACTTACCTTTAATAAATTTCATGACAATAAAGAGTAACAAAATAACATATATGTCCTCAAGTAAAAATTAAAACAAGTTGCGCATGGTCTATTTTCATATGACAAGTAATCGACATGAATTCACGGGATATTGATGTTAGAAATCAAATATATGAAGCTAAGTGGAAGATCATCTTTTATGAATTTAAGGTAATAAAAGTTGATCCTAAATAATTAAAGTAGCATGTTTGAAGCCTTATAAAGATAATTTCAATGCTTTCAAACTTTACTCTAGAAACCCAAATAATAACTTTAAACCTATCTCGAGTGATCTAGATACTATCTTTCATCCGTTGATCTGAATCTTTTTATGCAAACTAAACAAACCAACTTAGCAAGATTTTGCCACATAAAATATTGACCATAACTTGATCATCTTTAAGATCATGTCATCTCTCTTATTATTGCTTAAAATAAACATTGGCAAGCCCCATAAGATATCAAGTGTGGTTTACTCATCTCTAAAATCATGGAAGCCATCTTTCCAAGAGTGCTTAAAATATTTGTAGTAAAGACCTTAACATTATCTGAAATACTGAGATTTAAGATGACAAATAAAATATGATTAAGAAAGTCTTGAAGAAAAAAGAGCAATCCTTAATCTTTGCCTCGCATCCAAATTCCCCATCATTATCTCGGGATTTAAGTTTAATGATCAAGAATAATTAATAATAAAAGAAATAGCTTAATTAAGTATATCCCTAAAAAGTCATAGCATCTCTTTTTAGTAAAACACAACCGTTGGCCATTTCTAATAATTTTGTTAATGAAGCAGAATAATTAACTTTGCTCATAATAATGATTGGACTGAAATGGCCAACCCCATCATTCAATTAAGTCGTTAACATAATGGTTTGTTAAGCTGGCTACCGCAATCTCAGGTAAATATCACCTCATGAAATATCAAATTTCATTAAATGATTAAAATTACTCATCTTCTGTAAAGCCCCTGCATCCTAAAAATACAAAGTTCTATTCCTCTTTACTATCTTCGCTAACCCCTTTTATCTGTCCGTAAGTCTTGCCTGACTCATGGGACTTCCTTGATAAATATAAGATTAATAATGAGAATGTTATCCAATAAATGGTCGAACCTCGCATTGCCCCGATCAGCTATGTTTTGACCTCTACCTTTTCAAAAGGGGGTATATTCCTATAGATACTTCTTCATTTTGGTCCCTCCTTATTCTAAATTTTCCCTCACGGTAAAGCTATTCTGCCACCTCATTCCTTCGCCCAATTCATCTACCGCTGTGCTTTCAGCACACTAACTTGAATCATCCTTCTATTCTCAAATCGTAATAAAGGTATAATTTAAATTAACTTGGGCATTTAAAGTGTTTGGATTTATTTGGTCTTTCTTTACTTTGCCGCGTATTAGAATCTGAAGACTCGATGAGGCGACGGATTCGAACAAGATCAAGACTCGGGTAAAAGCGACGGATAGGAAGTTAAGATCGCTGACTGAGCAGGCTTTGATTTAGATCAATCAAGGCCATGGTACCCCAAGCAAGGCAAGTCATCACTTTGATCATGTTGATCCTACATTTTATGCAAAATTATGTTTCTTTAAATTATCAAATTGCATGCTTACTTTACTATGCAAATGTATGTTAAAGCTTAAGGTAGTTACTTGCCTATTGGATGTCTTAAAAACTACTATGTCTTTCCTTGACACTTGAATCATCTGACCATTGTCACCCTAGATGTTAATAATAACCTTACTAGCTATAAGTCATATTAATGCCGTGCTAGTCTTGACAAGTCCAGGGCACTAGTGGCCCTGATCATCAATCTTTAAATATGAAAACTGGTTTTGGGATAGTCACGGGATGTACGTGGCTGATTATTTGTGATAACTTAAGTTATGCTTCTCAAAACCTTAAAAATCTGCTATACCAGTCTGGGCGGATGGTAAGAGTGGTGGGTGTGGATGTAGCACAAGGATTGTGGTCTATGGAATGAACCGCCCGGACAAATTAAGGACTTAATCCTGTGATGACCCCTCCGTGTACAACAGTACAACCACAAGCTGGCAAATTGTAGGCTTGGCTGAATAATTTACTAGACTCTCTAGCCATTTCACGGAGAACGTGTGTAGGTGGGTAATAAAAGCCCCGTGGAATGGGACATCGGATATAGGTGACGTCGCTGAGGCTAGCGTATGGTGGAGAGTGCAGTCCGAGTGCGCTAACCTGTGGTGGACATCCCGCACAACCTATGGAAGCAACCCCATAGGGGTGAGATGCTAGAGAGCGAGGTATTGTAAAGGCCTCGTGGTAGTCTCTCGATCTGCATGGCTAAGGAATCATGTAGAACCATCGGGACGATTACCTCTTGTGGGTAAAGATGTACAGACTCTGCAGAGTATACAACTATTCGAATAGCCGTGCCCACGGTCAAGGGCGGACACGGAAATCTTCCTCGAGTTAGTTCTATTTCAAAAATCTTTGTGGGTGGGACAAAAACCTATCAGAGGGTGGTACTCTGATTTTGGGCTTTTTCCTGGAGGGACGTACTCCAGCGTGGTTGATAATATGGAAGTGGCATAAGGATCAAAAGCTAGCATAGGTGGTTGGAACCATGTAATCGGTGGATGGAACCTACACCGTTATAAATATTGCACAATTTCAAACTCTTTAAAGCATGTTTATAAAATGCCAAGTTATAGGAGTTTTAATTATGAGTATTGCAAATGTCGCACTAAGCAAATAAAAGAACCTCAAGCCTCCTTTGACAACCTTGCATCTATTATTATTGCATCCTGTGTGGTGGCTTGCTGAGTATCATCGTACTCATTCTTGCTTAACTGCTATCATTCAGTCAGAAAGGAAATAAAGTCAAGCCCTGCGATGCCTAAAAAGGGTCGACAGAGCTGGAAGACGATGAGGTCATGGACTAGGTCGCGAACCCCAGTTGGCTGCCTGTGGGCAAGTCCCGCGGGTCCCACCTGTGTGAAGTTTCCGCTGCTGCATTTTATCATTTTCGGCCTAACCGGCCCATGAGTAAGTATTACTGTATTATTTACGCTTCCGCATGATATGTTTTCGATATACAGTAATGTATCTGTGAGCACTATCTACTGATCCAGGGAATAGTGCGGTGAATCACAGAGGATCTGGGTTTTGCTAACCCGAGGTCCGACAGAGCTGGTATCAGAGCATATCGACTGTAGGTCGTAACCTTAGTTAGCATGGCCGTTAGTTCTATGACTAGAATTATTTCTTCAAAACCTACATGCAAAATATAAGTAGTATTACTATTCTCATCCCACTTGAATGGTTCCCTCTCATCTACTTGCTGCCCTGGCCGTTCTTAGCTCCAAGGCTCTCTTATCCAGAATTCAAACTAACGCGTGCCTGAGTTCTCTTCTGAAAAACTACCTTGGGCCAAAATCATAAAACCCATATTGAGTTTTATTTAGAAAAGTTGTTTATCCTTGGAAGATTAAACTGCCAAATTTTATTTGCAAAGCTTATTTCTAAGCTCATTTCAGCAAACCTAAGCTTCCAAGGAAAAGTTTCCCAAAAATTTAAACCCCTGCCAATTTATTCCTAGGATTCGCCTTGGTTTCGCAGATATATGTGTAAATCTTGGTGGATTCATGTCAATCATAAGAGAAGATCAATATTGTGAACTTCAAGATGAAAAATAAGCGAATCAATTTGGGTGTTTGACTCAGCTACACGGGTGAACCCACTTGGATGATTGAACTGACTCAATGGATCGATCAGTTAACATGTTGGAAGGGTTAAAATGGGTGAACCAAACTAATGATCGGATTGACTGAATGGACAGATCAGGTTAGATGATTGGATTGGTTAGAATGGGTGGACCAATTTCAATGATTAGAATGGTTAAATAAGTCAACTCATGTAAAAAGGACTGGATTGGCTAAATAATCGGATTGGTTAAATAAATAGAGCGATATTCATGATTGAATTAATCAAATGAGTAGACCAACTCACAAAGATTGGATTGGCTCAAATAAGTGGATCGATGGAATTTTAGAAAAGTGGGGAGTCTAATAACATTTGTTGGTCTGCAGCTTAAATAAATAGCATGGCTCCCGAAGAATGTGTACACTAGTGGGATCATGGAATATAGCTTGACTATTGGATGGATTATTGAAAATTCTGAGGAAATTAGGATAAGTAATAATAATCCTTGATTTATAGCTTTGAGTAATAACCTTACTCTCGGTGGACGTTTATGACCATGAAGTCGCTGGGAAGAAAATTTGCGGATAGTAAGACTGATCACTTGATAAACAGATTATGAGTATACATCAATGGTGGAAAAGGTTATATTATCATACAAATGCTACTGGTGGATTGAAATATTGAAACCATGATGCAAACAAACACGATTGGATTTAAAGGTAAAGATTTTTGGGAGTGATGTGTAGGTAAATAGTTGAATGGGATTGTGGAATGATGAACCCAAGACTGGATTTATGATTCATGTAGGAAAGTGAGATCCATTTGAGGAATAGGTAACCCTGATTTGGTGGAAGAAACCATAGATGATACCTTGGAATTTATATGATCTGTGGATCGGATAAATGATAACACTCACTATTTGGAGTATTAGACAACAGTCGTGCTGAGACTAATCAATAAAGGGAGTTACTTCTAGATTCAATCAAGTATACGCAAGATTAACAAGGCCTTGGATTCTAAGCCTACAAATGGAAATAGTTTGGGAGTAAATTAGTCTGTCAATATGGTGGCCTTGGAAGATATTAGGATACCTTAAAAAAATGGTACTTTTAGAGCTCAACTATTTCAAGACCATTTCGGAAAAAGAAAATCAATCTTGATATAGAACTCTATATCAAGAGTATACAATGTATTTTCGTTGCAAAAAGGTTTGATTCAAGTTACTTCGAAACTTGGCCCCAGTATTTGAAAACCTAAAAGCTCAATTCCCAAGAACTTGCTTTCAAAACCAAAACTTGGGAATCTACTTGCTAAAGAAAAAAATCAGTTATTATTGATGGGATTATCTTAAAAAAAAGGGGTTTTAAACCTTGGGATTTCCGAAAACTGTTTTCCAAAAAGCTCTGTTTTCAAAATAATAATAAGAAGCATGAGCTTTGCTGCCAAAACACTTCTTAACCCTTTCCTTCTGCTACTTTTGTCTACAAAAAGGAAGTTTGGTTTTTCCTATTCTCTCTCCCTTACTTCAAAGGCTTAAGTTCGAAGACGTCAAGGATGCTCGTGAAGATTTGGATGGCTTCGCTTCAGCAAATCTAGTGTTAAGAACCCTGTGCCTTCTTGTGTGTGTCTTCGTGCATAGGTGTTGCTTGGTCAAAAAGATTTTATTTGGCCCTGTGCACTGCCTTCTTGCCCTTGGGCGTTGTATTTCGTAGTCACAGGAAAAGTTTGTTTTCAAAAGCTTGGTTTTTCTATGTGGCTTGTGTACTGCCCTAGCTTTTGGGTGTGCACTCCTTAGAATGGGTTAGAATATCTCATCCCTATAGTCTGTTCCGTACCTCATGCTATTTCCCCCTCACCTTACTGCTGAAAACCTCGTCAGGTCTGCAGGCAAGAGGTAGCAGATAGCCAAGTCAAGATACTTAAAGCTCTCCAGTCGAAAGAGGCAACATCTTTGAAAAAGGACAACAACTTGGAAGTTGTGTCACTCAAAGGGATCAATACTCAAGTCCCCAACTCACCGAGAACTCACTGATCCAGTCATCATCAAAAAAAGCAATGGTCAAGAACACGACTAGAAGCAAGACGAAGAAACCAGTAGCTCCTACTTGCTTTGGTCCCTACCACTCAACCAAATATTCGCTCAGACCCACTCCGCAGAGATTGATGAGAAGCAGTCATCACAATTGGAATACCAGTGGCATGACGCCAAGCAAACTTCGAAAGGATATTGTTTGCTTCTGTTGCTAAGATATTGGACACTATGCTAACCGGTGCCCCCAGAAGAAGCAAGACAAAGCGGCCAACTGCTTCAAATGCAGTGACCCAGGACATTATGTGAGAGACTGCCCTCAACGGAAATCGAACAAGCAAGAAAAGGATGTCGTCGCCATCAACCTCGGTCTTGACAAAGGGAAGTGTGCTAGCTCCAAGTGCGTCATGCAAAAACCAACATGACCTAATGAAGCCCTACTACCAGGTCCAGAAGAATTGTCAGCTACTACATGTGCTGAATGTAGCAAGACAGGACATGACGCCCAATCCTACCCTCCACTACGTCAGGTTACATGTTTTGCCGGTGGTCAAACAGGACACTACCGCTACAATTGCCCAGCTCCGTGCTGTCCTTACTGCAAGAAACATCATCTACTAGAAGGCTATCTCAAGAACCTAGTGGCATGTACACGCTGTGGAGAAAAAGGACATCAAGCGAATCAATGCACGGCACACTGCCCCAATCGTGAAGAAGATCATCAACCTGGAGAATACTCCATGAGCAAGGTTACTTGTTTTCTCTGTGAAGGACAAGATCACTGCCCAAGGATTGCTCCATGAGCCTGTTGCTGACCAAGGCTGCTGAGATACAGAGACTGAGTTTTGAAGCTGCCATCAGACTCGTCTGAATGGAGCTGACAAGAGCAATTAGTATCGGTCACTCTTCATGTTAAGGGGGGTAGCCTGAATAAATAAGAGGTTCAGAGCACCTTGATGTTAGACCCTGCTACCGCTTCAGCATAAAGAGAATTATCAATCAGCACTGAAGAAACAGCAAACCCTTGAAATGTCAAGCGATGAAGTGAAGCTAGCTGCAAGCTATTAAGAAGAACAAGGTCTCCTATGTGGTGTTTTCTCCAAGTGTTGACCTGTTTTTGTTTGGATATCCTCTCTTTGGATGGCTCTAAGGAAAGGGCGTAGTATCAAGCAGTACCCTAGAACCCTTTTGCTAGCCAGCTTGTTCCCACCTACTTCTTTCTACTCCACTCGAATCTCGGGGACGAGATTCATGTTAAGGGGGGTAGGATCTGTAACATCCCAAAAAGGGAACTAGTGTAATTGCGAAACTGTTAAAAAAAATCTTTTAATCGTTTCTTCGATGCTTCTCAAAAAGTTTTTGGCGAAGTTCAAATGTCTCGATTTGATGTCTTGCCAAAATGCCCGATTAATAAAAATCAAGCTGAGAAAATCCAAACTTACTTGGAAGTCTTAAATTCAAATTTTAAAATTTAAATCTGGTTATTCAAAGACCAAGAATAGAAATTGAAAATCAATCTAAAATCCTTCCATCCAATTTTCATATCTGGAAATTTAAATCCGGAGAATTAAGAAAATATCTCTCAAAATTCGACCAATCTTAAAAAAATTAAATTGTCGAATCCAAGATTGAACCAAGCATTCAAATGGAAATTTTAATTGCAAATCCAAGATCTGAAATCCCAAAATTCAGAAATTCTTAAAATTCCAGAAATCTCTTTTGGGCCTGGCCTGTTCTTCCTTCCGGCCCAGCTGCGCATTTTTTTCTCTCCCCCGCCCCTCCTCTTCACTAGCCTTCGGCCCAGCCGAAGCCGACCGCGCCCCGTTCTTCTCTTCCTCCCCCGTTTCTTCCTCGTCCTCCTCCCGCTGTTCATGGCGTCGCCGGCCCGCCCCCGCGCCGCTGCTCCTCCCGCCGGCCCAGCCTGCGCAGCTCGCCCCGCCCTGGTTCGTGCCGCCCCCGGTTGCCCCCCCTGTCATGTCTGCGCCAGTAGCCCTAGCCCCGCGCCACTCCCCTACGCCATGCCGCTACCCAGGCCGCCGGACGCCTCGCCATGCCGGCGGTACTCCCCCGAACGTGCGCACCAGTGGAATGACTGCTCCCCTCCCCGCCTATAAGAAGCTGGCCGAACCCCTTGCTTTTCTTCCCCATCGCGCTTCTCCCCCATTTCCGGCCGACCGCCGCCGCTTTCACCACCGCCTCCTCCTTGGTCAGCCCCAGGCCGATTCCTTGCGTTGGGGGCTTCTTCTCGGTGCGCTGGAGCTCCTCCGACCGCCGGCTTGTGCTCTCCTTCCCCGCAGTGAGCTGGCCACGGGAGCCCCTCAGCGCCGCCGCCCAAGCACGTCGCCGGCTCGCCTCGGCCTCCCTCCGACCCGTTCAACTGCTCAGGTGAGCTCTAGTCCCCCTTCTCTTGCTCACATGCACCTTTTCCCCCTCCCTCTCCCATCCGGCCGCCGGCGCCCCTTTCCCCCTCATCCCCGGCAGCCTAACGCCACCGCCAGCCCGCCTTGGCGCCTCCCCAGCTGAAGCAGCCGCCTGCCCGAGCTTCCACGTCACCGGGGCATCCCATTTGCCCGATCACCATCGCTTCTCCGGCCGCTCCTCGCCGGCGACGCCGCACGGCCCCGCTGCCAGCCCCGCTCCCCTGTTTCTCTGTTCTACCCCAACTCTGCTATGTTCTCTGCTGAACTGACTCCCTCCGCTCTATCTGTCTGTCGGTGTATGACTGGTGGGCCCGACTAGAAAATGGCCTAGCTCATCATGGCATCGTCTCATTTTTCTAAAATCTCGAAACTGTTATCTAAAATTTTCTCAATTGGGCAAGATAATAAAATATGATGAAAATAAGGAATTAGTTGCGAAATTCAATTAAGGGCTTGCAATCAAAAACTTACCTTTAATAAATTTCATGACAATAAAGAGTAACAAAATAACATATATGTCCTCAAGTAAAAATTAAAACAAGTTGCGCATGGTCTATTTTCATATGACAAGTAATCGACATGAATTCACGGGATATTGATGTTAGAAATCAAATATATGAAGCTAAGTGGAAGATCATCTTTTATGAATTTAAGGTAATAAAAGTTGATCCTAAATAATTAAAGTAGCATGTTTGAAGCCTTATAAAGATAATTTCAATGCTTTCAAACTTTACTCTAGAAACCCAAATAATAACTTTAAACCTATCTCGAGTGATCTAGATACTATCTTTCATCCGTTGATCTGAATCTTTTTATGCAAACTAAACAAACCAACTTAGCAAGATTTTGCCACATAAAATATTGACCATAACTTGATCATCTTTAAGATCATGTCATCTCTCTTATTATTGCTTAAAATAAACATTGGCAAGCCCCATAAGATATCAAGTGTGGTTTACTCATCTCTAAAATCATGGAAGCCATCTTTCCAAGAGTGCTTAAAATATTTGTAGTAAAGACCTTAACATTATCTGAAATACTGAGATTTAAGATGACAAATAAAATATGATTAAGAAAGTCTTGAAGAAAAAAGAGCAATCCTTAATCTTTGCCTCGCATCCAAATTCCCCATCATTATCTCGGGATTTAAGTTTAATGATCAAGAATAATTAATAATAAAAGAAATAGCTTAATTAAGTATATCCCTAAAAAGTCATAGCATCTCTTTTTAGTAAAACACAACCGTTGGCCATTTCTAATAATTTTGTTAATGAAGCAGAATAATTAACTTTGCTCATAATAATGATTGGACTGAAATGGCCAACCCCATCATTCAATTAAGTCGTTAACATAATGGTTTGTTAAGCTGGCTACCGCAATCTCAGGTAAATATCACCTCATGAAATATCAAATTTCATTAAATGATTAAAATTACTCATCTTCTGTAAAGCCCGCGCATCCTAAAAATACAAAGTTCTATTCCTCTTTACTATCTTCGCTAACCCCTTTTATCTGTCCGTAAGTCTTGCCTGACTCATGGGACTTCCTTGATAAATATAAGATTAATAATGAGAATGTTATCCAATAAATGGTCGAACCTCGCATTGCCCCGATCAGCTATGTTTTGACCTCTACCTTTTCAAAAGGGGGTATATTCCTGTAGATACTTCTTCATTTTGGTCCCTCCTTATTCTAAATTTTCCCTCACGGTAAAGCTATTCTGCCACCTCATTCCTTCGCCCAATTCATCTACCGCTGTGCTTTCAGCACACTAACTTGAATCATCCTTCTATTCTCAAATCGTAATAAAGGTATAATTTAAATTAACTTGGGCATTTAAAGTGTTTGGATTTATTTGGTCTTTCTTTACTTTGCCGCGTATTAGAATCTGAAGACTCGATGAGGCGACGGATTCGAACAAGATCAAGACTCGGGTAAAAGCGACGGATAGGAAGTTAAGATCGCTGACTGAGCAGGCTTTGATTTAGATCAATCAAGGCCATGGTACCCCAAGCAAGGCAAGTCATCACTTTGATCATGTTGATCCTACATTTTATGCAAAATTATGTTTCTTTAAATTATCAAATTGCATGCTTACTTTACTATGCAAATGTATGTTAAAGCTTAAGGTAGTTACTTGCCTATTGGATGTCTTAAAAACTACTATGTCTTTCCTTGACACTTGAATCATCTGACCATTGTCACCCTAGATGTTAATAATAACCTTACTAGCTATAAGTCATATTAATGCCGTGCTAGTCTTGACAAGTCCAGGGCACTAGTGGCCCTGATCATCAATCTTTAAATATGAAAACTGGTTTTGGGACAGTCACGGGATGTACGTGGCTGATTATTTGTGATAACTTAAGTTATGCTTCTCAAAACCTTAAAAATCTGTTATACCAGTCTGGGCGGATGGTAAGAGTGGTGGGTGTGGATGTAGCACAAGGATTGTGGTCTATGGAATGAACCGCCCGGACAAATTAAGGACTTAATCCTGTGATGACCCCTCCGTGTACAACAGTACAACCACAAGCTGGCAAATTGTAGGCTTGGCTGAATAATTTACTAGACTCTCTAGCCATTTCACGGAGAACGTGTGTAGGTGGGTAATAAAAGCCCCGTGGAATGGGACATCGGATATAGGTGACGTCGCCGAGGCTAGCGTATGGTGGAGAGTGCAGTCCGAGTGCGCTAACCTGTGGTGGACATCCCGCACAACCTATGGAAGCAACCCCATAGGGGTGAGATGCTAGAGAGCGAGGTATTGTAAAGGCCTCGTGGTAGTCTCTCGATCTGCATGGCTAAGGAATCATGTAGAACCATCGGGACGATTACCTCTTGTGGGTAAAGATGTACAGACTCTGCAGAGTATACAACTATTCGAATAGCCGTGCCCACGGTCAAGGGCGGACACGGAAATCTTCCTCGAGTTAGTTCTATTTCAAAAATCTTTGTGGGTGGGACAAAAACCTATCAGAGGGTGGTACTCTGATTTTGGGCTTTTTCCTGGAGGGACGTACTCCAGCGTGGTTGATAATATGGAAGTGGCATAAGGATCAAAAGCTAGCATAGGTGGTTGGAACCATGTAATCGGTGGATGGAACCTACACCGTTATAAATATTGCACAATTTCAAACTCTTTAAAGCATGTTTATAAAATGCCAAGTTATAGGAGTTTTAATTATGAGTATTGCAAATGTCGCACTAAGCAAATAAAAGAACCTCAAGCCTCCTTTGACAACCTTGCATCTATTATTATTGCATCCTGTGTGGTGGCTTGCTGAGTATCATCGTACTCATTCTTGCTTAACTGCTATCATTCAGTCAGAAAGGAAATAAAGTCAAGCCCTACGATGCCTAAAAAGGGTCGACAGAGCTGGAAGACGATGAGGTCATGGACTAGGTCGCGAACCCCAGTTGGCTGCCTGTGGGCAAGTCCCGCGGGTCCCACCTGTGTGAAGTTTCCACTGCTGCATTTTATCATTTTCGGCCTAATCGGCCCATGAGTAAGTATTACTGTATTATTTACGCTTCCGCATGATATGTTTTCGATATACAGTAATGTATCTGTGAGCACTATCTACTGATCCAGGGAATAGTGCGGTGAATCACAGAGGATCTGGGTTTTGCTAACCCGAGGTCCGACAAGCTCTTACATATGAATTTGTTTGGGCCAACAACCTATAAGAGCATTGGGGGTAATAGCTATTGTTTAGTCATTGTGGATGATTACTCTAGATATATACGGGTATTCTTCCTAAATGATAAAAGCGAAACCTCTGGAATTTTCAAAAGTTTTGCAAAAAGGGCCCAAAATGAATTTGATTTTAAAATAAAGAAAATTAGGAGTGACAATGGTTCTGAGTTCAAAAACACTAAAATTGAAGATTTTTGTGATGAACTTGGAATAAAGCATGAACTTTCCACAACCTACACTCCGGAGCAAAATGGAGTTGTAGAAAGGAAAAAATCGCACATTAATTGAAATGGCTAGGACAATGCTTGATGAATATAATACTTCCGATAAATTTTGGGCGGAAGCTATTAACACTGCTTGTCATGCCATATATCGCCTTTATTTACATCGTCTTATGAAAAAGACTTCCTATGAGCTTCTCATTGGAAGAAAACCGAACATTTCCTACTTTAGAGTATTTGGTTGCAAATGCTATATCTTAAGAAAGGGTGTTCGGCTTTCAAAATTTCAAAGTCGATGTGATGAAGGATTTTTATTAGGATATTCTTCAAATAGCAAAGCCTGTAGAGTTTATAATAAAAATTCGGGGTTAGTAGAAGAATCATGTGATATACAATTTGATGAAACTAATGGCTCTCAAGAAGAGCAAGAAAATTTGGATGATATAGGGGATGAAGGATTGCGTAAGGCTATGGAAAACATGCAAATAGGAGACATCAAGCCAAAGGAAGATTCATCATCACCAAGCTCATCAAGACAAGTGGAGCCACCTACCTTGTCTACAACAAGCAACATTCAAGTCATAGAAGAAGAACAAAAGGATCAACAACAAAACAATTTCAAGATTCACAATACAATCGCCAAGGATCATCCAATAGATCAAATATTGGGTGACGTGAGTAAGGGTGTTCAAACTCGCTCTAGAGTAGCTTTTATTTTGTGAACATTACTATTTTGTGTCTTCTCTTGAGCCTAAACTTGTAGATGAAACACTAGATGACCCGGATTGGGTAAATGCCATGCATGAAGAGTTGAACAATTTCGCACAAAATAAGGTATGGACCTTGGTAGAAAGACCCGAAGAGCACAATGTCATTGGCACAAAATGGGTCTTCCGTAACAAACAAGATGAAAACGGAGTTGTGGTAAGAAACAAAGCAAGGTTAGTTGCTCAAGGTTATACTCACGTCGAGGGGTTAGATTATGATGAAACTTTTGCACCCGTTGCTAGACTTGAGTCTATTAGAATCTTGCTTGCTTTTGCATCTAGTTTTGATATTAAATTATTTCAAATGGATGTTAAAAGTGCATTTCTTAATGGAACCATCTCCGAACTTTTATTTGTTGAACAACCACCATGGTTCGAAGATCCTAAATACCCTAATCATGTTTACAAACTTTCAAAGGCGCTATATGGTTTAAAACAAGCTCCTAGATCATGATATGAGCGCCTTAGAAATTTCCTTGTTTCGAAAGGATTTAAAATTGGTAAAGTAGATACAACATTATTCATAAAAATCATTGGTAATGATTTCTTTGTATGCCAAATTTATGCTGATGACATTATATTTGGTTCTACTAACCAAGATTTTTGCGAAGAATTTGGTGATATGATGCCTAGGGAATTTGAGATGTCCATGATAGGAGAATTGAGCTATTTTCTTGTACTCCAAATCAAGCAACTCAAAAATGGGACTTTTATAAGCCAAACAAAGTATGTTAAAGCCCTCTTCAAGAAGTTTGGCATGGAATATGCAAAACCCATCAAGACACCAATGGCAACAAACGGGCATCTAGACCTTGATGGAGATAAGTCGGTAGTGTAACATCCTGAAAATTTAAATTTTGGAAATGTGAAGTTTTTGAATTTCTTTTGCAAGGAATTTTATTTGAATTTGGAGTTATGGGATTTTTTTTGAAAAAGTTGATGAAGGTTCCAAAAGTTGGAGGAGAAATAAACATGTTTAAATATGAGAGAATTAAAAATCTACAATAAGAATCTGAAAAGATGATCCACAAAGCAAAAATTTCTGGAATTATAAATATACTTATATACATACTCAAATACATACCTCAAAACAAAAGGAAAACAAAATAAAAATAAAAAGGAGAGAGATGAAACCAGGCCGGCCATTGCCCCGGCCCAGCCCCACCTCTCCCCGCTCCCCTCTTGCTGCGGCCCAGTGGCCCAGCCACTCCCCGCACACGCCCACGCCTCTGTCGCTGCCACGCGGGCCCTCGGCCTCCTCTCTCGCTGGCCGGTGGACCCGAGCCGTCAGGCTCTTCTTCCTCCCTTCTCTCTCCATGCGCGCCCGGACCCCCCACCTCTCCTTCACCGCACGACTCCGGTCAAAAGCCGGGGGACACGGCCGCAAAGATCCCGCCGGGCAGCAGAGCAGGGATGACGCGAGCGCATCACCCCGAATCTCGCTGCCAGGCTCCGCCGCCTGCCATCGCCGCCGTCCCCGATCCACGCCGGGATGTTCCCCACTGTCGTCGCCTCATTTTCTCGCCCTACTCTGCCAAGCTTTCCCACGCGCACGACCCTAGCTCACTGACACTCAGCATGCGCGCGGGATATCGGTATCATATCGAATCCTCGAAGCCCAACGGCTCTGTCACCGCCGCCCGGCATTGCCGCCGTGCCGCAAGGCTTTACCATGGCCAGCCTCACCCCGTCGGCTATAAAACCCGGGCTTTACCTCATCTGCATCGCGACACCCTTCACCACTTAGCCCCGAAAGCAATTGGGTTCTAGCCTATCCAATCGCCGGCGGGATCATCTCCACCCCCAACTCCGGCGACCACCCAATTCACCACCCCGAGCCATTAAAACCTAATTCGCTGCCACCACACCACCTCCGACTCACCGGAGCATCTCGCCGGCCGTAGCTCGCCGTCGCCGAAGCCCTCTCAGCGCCGTCGCCATCGCACGCGCGCCGACCCCTCTCTGGTGCTCACCGCTCCTCAGCGACCCCACCATCGGCACCCTCTCTGCCCCAGGAACGCATTTTAGGACTTCCCCGAATACCTTCGGCCATCCCTCGTCGCCGACGCCACCACCTTCTACCTCTGCCCGGCCCCCTCCTAGAGATATTTCAAAGGGAATTATTCCCCCTATAGGGTAAGCAACAACTAAGCGGTCACTTGGCTAGCTGCGCCGATTCTCTTCTCCCCCTCCCAACTCCCCGGCCGCGCGCGTTCGAGCCTCTGGCTCCGCAGCATCGGGTTGAGTTTTCTGCGTTTTATTTTGGACTGATAGATGGGCCCCACCTGTCAGCGGCTGCAGCACCCGAGTGGCCACTGACTGCAGAGCCCCACCTTTCAGTGAGTGTAGTGCATGGTCCCACATGTCAGTGACACCCTGAGATGGGAATAAAACGAATAATAAAGGCTACTGGTCCCACTTGTCATTGATACGGCACCTGGAAATAAAATAAAGAAAATGAATTAAAAATAACCAGTGGGACCCACCTGTCAGGAAATTTCATAATTTTTGGATTTAAGCTGGACTGAGAACTTTAAATGAGCATAACCTACTCATTTTAACTCCAAATTAAGTGAAAAAATTTCTAAATTCATCTAAATTCAAGAGCTATCCAATGGAACTAAAACCATGATTTTTAGAGTTCATTTGAATTTCTGGTGACATTTTGTTTGATTTGCTGCTTTTCCTTTCATGAATTTCGCGCACGATAAAATAGCATACAAGGCTCAAGAAGAAGACGCTGAGGCAGCAACCTTAGAAGCTCAAGATCACCAAGAACCAGACCACTGTGACCAAGGCGAGTTAACACTTTGATCATATTGAACCTATGTTTATGCAAATTTAACTTCCTTTAAATTATTACCATGCATGCTGCTATTTTATGTGGTAAAATATGTTCATCTTCAGAAATGCTAGTTATACACCTAATATGATGCTTGCTAATAATGCTCCGTTGTAAATTTGTTGTACATGTGAACCTTGTCGCCATAGCAAAATTATATTATTATAGCTTTTGCAAGTAAGTCCATATAAATAATGCGTTGCTTAGTATTGCTAGATAACACGGGAGTACATAGCTGCCCCAAAAATAACATTTGTAAAGTATGATATATTTGGGACAGTCATGGATGGAATGACTGTAGTAAGTGGACACTATATTTTAAATCTCTGAAAAACCCCAAAATTTCTTATGTACCTGGATGGATGGTTTGGGGGCTGGAATTTGGTGCAGTGGATGCACAAAACATGAAATGTGGTAGAACCATCCAGGTAATCCTAAGGACTGAATCTTGTCAGGTTATCCTATGTAAAACCGTACAACCACAAGTCTGTAAAGTACAACTTGGCTAAGTAAATTTATCGAAACCCCAGGACTCATCTCACCGGTAGTGGATATGAGTGGATATGCAAGGGCAAGGGGAGGCCTAAAGGGACACCGAGAGGAGGGTGAAGTTTTCCAGTCGTGCTAGCGTTGCGGGGAGTGGAGCCCGACTACGCTAGTATCAGTGGCGAACATCCCGTGCAACGTATGGGACCCACCACAAGTGGGAGCGGCCCATAGAGTGAGATGTGAAAAGGGAATAGATATTTTGAAAAGTCACTGTGATGGTCCGCTCAACCATATGTCTAAGGAATCATATGGGGCAACGAGTTGATTATCTCTTGTGGTGAAAGTGTACCCACTCTGCAGAGTTAAAACTATTCGAATAGCCGAGCCCACGGTCAAGGGTAAACATGGAAACTTAACTAGATATAGTTCTATTTAAAAATAACTTGAGGTTGGGTATTGAACTATTAAGGGCGAAGGACTGCCCTAGTTTGATTGTCCTGGGTGTCGTCCCAGTGGTAAATTAAGCGGCTATAACGCTGAAGGAAAATGATATATGGTGCAGATGCCATGTAAGGGTGGATGGAATCTTTAACACTAATACTTTGGTTATTTCCATATCGTAATGTTGTAAAATTTTAAAATGCTAGATCTTAGGGATTTTTAAGTAATTGTATTCAAAAGCACTCTTCGCAAAATAAATTAAACCCGAGCCATCCTTTGACCAGCTGTGCACGTTAAGTATTGCATTCTGTGTGTTGGCTCGTTGAGCACGGTGGTTTTGTGCTCATACTCGCATTACCAAAACAGAAACAGGAACTCAAGGACATTAAGCCTATGAGGAGGCCCCTACTAATGTTGGAGGAAGCAATGGCGATAACTAGGGCGTTACTTGTGTATTTGGGTCATAGACAAGAGGGCTTGATGGAGATTGTGTGCATATATATTATCTAGGCTTAGATAATATACATGGTACATAATTACCCACAGTCGCTTGCCTGTGGCAATGGATTCACTTTTGCTTTTAATTCCGCTGCTATAACCAATGTAAACATTTGGTCTGGATGGCCCCTTTTGTAAAACTCTCACCCGATGTGGTGTATTTTAATTCAGTACTGTTATTAATATTCACGCGATGTATGAAATGATTCAGCAATATACCTGTGTGCACTATCTACTGATCCAGGGAATAGTGCAATAAACACAGTAGATTCTGGATTGAAAAATTCGGGTGTGACAAGTAGATTCAAAGCTTTATAGATCAATGATTGGTAGCTTGCTTTATCTTACCGCATCTAGGTCCGATATCATGTTTAGTGTATGCATGTATGCTCGCTTTCAAGCTTCACCAAAAGAGTGTCATTTAAAAGCCGTAAAAAGAATCTTGAGATATTTGAAACACTCCCAAAATATAGGGCTTTGGTATCCCAAAGGTGCTAAATTTGAATTAATTGGATATTCGGATTCCGATTATGTGGGTTGCAAAGTGGATAGAAAGAGCACCTCGGGGAGTTGTCAATTTTTAGGTAGATCTTTAGTGTTTGGTCCTCAAAGAAACAAAATTCCGTAGCACTTTCAACCGCCGAAGCCGAATATGTTTCTGCCGGAAGTTGTTGTGCTCAATTATTGTGGATGAGGCAAACCTTGATGGCTTATGGAATTAATTTTGATAATGTGCCTCTCTTGTGTGATAATGAAAGTGCCGTCA
Source organism: Dendrocalamus latiflorus (assembly GCA_017311315.1). Lineage (NCBI taxonomy): Eukaryota > Viridiplantae > Streptophyta > Magnoliopsida > Poales > Poaceae > Dendrocalamus > Dendrocalamus latiflorus. Next base: position 6,976,693 of record CM029630.1, on the reverse strand, counting down.
AAATATCCAATAATCCTGTCCAACACTCAAGAACCAAGCATATAGATATGTGCCACCATTTCTTGAGGGACCATGTTAGCAAGGGAGATATTTGTATTAGCCACATCCAGACCGAAGACCAATTAGCGGATATTTTCACCAAACCCTTCGATGAAAGTCGCTTTTTGCAAACTAAGGAGTGAATTGAATGTCCTAGATTGCTCTAATGTTGCATAAATTTACGGCAAAATTAAATGCATGCTCAGTTGTAAAGCTTGAGAGTTTGTGTGCAAAAGTTTTTATGCAAAAGGATTTTGGTTTAAAATTAATGTAAAAACTATTTCATGATAATATTTTGGGATATTTAATGCATAATGATCCTTAAAGATTTTAGTTGAGTGCAAAAACTAGGGATCATTTGCATCTACTCTCATTCTATTCCAAATCTCTCAAGTCCCAGAAAAATCGGAACTACCGCTGTCTCCTGCGGTGCTTCCGAAGAGCGGTACTACCGGCTATGGAAGCGGTACTTCTGCAGAGCAGAACTACCACCCATATCAGCGGAACTACCGGTTGTGACTTAAAGAGGAGAATCCGCCCACGCCCGAGGGTTTCTAGTACGGCCCCTTCTTCCTCTCTCTCTCCTCACCGGTTATTCCGCTCCTCACAACCGCCTGCACCTCTTCCTCTCTCTCTCTCCCTCCACAAAGATCCACCAAACCGCCCCTAGATCTTTGAATCTAGCGGAATTTTCTTCAAGTCTTCAAGTCTAATCATTTCTAAAGGGTTCAACTCCTCCGATCCTCAAGGTATCTCGAATCAAAGCCTCTTTTTGATCTCTCTTTTGAACCCTAGGTCATATTTTAGATTGATTTGAAATGTAGATGATTTTGTTATTTGATTCTTGGGTAAATTAGTAGATTTGGAGTTTAAGGGTATATGCACAGCAAACTCATGGATTCAATCCAAGAAAAACTCCAAAAATCTATGTACATTGTCAAAACCCTAGAATCTACCAGGAAGCGGAACTACCGCCCGACAGGTGCGGTACTACCGCTTAGCGGTAATACCGGCCCTGAACGGCGGTACTACCGATTTTCCTGACAGTGCAGCAAACTCTGTCTAATCCTTTTCAATCTAAATTGATCATTCTTCCTTGATTTTCATGAACTATTTTCCTTGCTTCTAGATGCCTAGAACAAGAGCTGCGGGTAGGAGGATGTACTCTGGTTCTGGGGAGTCCTCGGCCACTCCTACTCACCTTTCCTCTGAGGCCTCCCAAAAGGCAGCTCAAGACAAAGGAAAAGCTCTGGCATCTCAATCCGACTCCGACTCTGAGACAGAGTCAGAACACCAAGAGTCAGAAAACCGTGAGAGCTCTCCAATGGAAGCATCGGAAGAGGACTTGACACACAGGGAGGATCCTACGATTGATCATAAGAAAATCATTGCAGATGAGTATGCAAGGTTACGTCACAGGAATCAGTTCGAACTCCCTTGCAACTCCATTAATCCCAAGTTCCATGAGCAAGTCTTTGATCAACTGTATGGATAGGACAGGCAGTTTGCTGATCACAAGTATGTTGATTGGAATCATTTGGATTCCATTGACAAATATGAGGGCACTTACCGACTGTTTCAGAGGGCAGGAATTCATCATCTCGTGGCCCTTCCATGCAACTACAATGAAGAGATGATTCGCCAATTCTATGCCACAGTATATGTCTCCTCTGATTTTCAGTATCTTACTTGGATGACTGTGTGCACAAAATTGGAGGCCACCAAACATGACTTTGAGCTAGCATTAAGAGCAGAGCTAAGTGCCTATGAGAAGGTATATGACAAACCCGCTTTTGATATTCATGAGATGTCTATTTACTACAACACCGCTGAGAGGTTTGTCCCAGGAAAGTTGGTTGGTCTTTTGCCCATTCCCAGTCTGGTTAATAGAATTATTAACCATACCACAAGAGTGGGAATTTCGATGCCATTAGAGGTCATGCTTGGAACCTCATTGATTACATCATGAAGGGACAAAAGTTTGATGTTGTCGATGTAATCATCAGGGAAATAGCTGCATCCAAAAATGATAGGATTAAGCGCATTAAATATGCGCCTTATATCATGGCATTGATTAGGACCAAGTTTGAGTTTAGGGGAGGATGTGGTGGAGTACACAAGCCATACAAGCCCAGACCTGAGCCTCTCATTCCCACAGCTGCTAGAGCTCGACAGTCAAACCCAGCAGCACCAGGGTCTTCTTCAGTAGTAGCAGGAGCAGCAGGTGCAGCAGCAGCGACACAGGAGCATGGCCAGCCTTCCCTCTCACAGATCTACTCGACCATCCTCGAGGGCTTCTCCACTCTCAACTCCAGGATGGACACAGTGGATGAGAGGTTGACGTCTTTGGATGGCAGAGTTGCAACCATCGAGCAGACCTTATCCCAGCCGCCTCCGTCGTGATCCTCCTTCTTCTACTCAACCACATGAGTGATCTCTTTTTGGTATTTGATGCCAAAGGGGGAGAAGTGTGGGAAGTCGGGCAGTTGGGCTAGCTATTTATCTATTTTATTTGCTTTTGGGCTGTAATGAACCTTTGTTAACCTTTGTTTATCTTTATGATCGCTTGGATGTAATGAACCTTATGATTATGGATGCTTATCTTAATACCTTTTGCTTAAATGTCAATTTACTTTCATGTCATGATACCTCTTTGTCTTGTGCATCTTGTTTCAAATGTCATAATTTTATTCACGCACATGTTTAGGGGGAGTTCTCTCCTCTCTTGGACTTTTAAATGAAAACAGTTCATCTTATGTCAATACGAAATCTTATTGCAAAGAACTACTTTCATTTAAAACCAAATAGAATATACAACTTGTTTGCCAAACAGTTAGTATATTCAAAAACATTTCTCTCACATAAAATTGGGTTGTCATCAATTACCAAAAAGGGGGAGATTGAAAGCATCTAGGCCCCTAAAATTGGTTTTGGTAATTAATGAGTTTATATGAATATGGGACTAACATGTTTTAATGAGCATGTGAAGGCTTAGTCCATTTGTGAGTTATAAGATGCAAGCCAAAGGATGCAAAAGAAGACCCAAGATTGGCTAAAGGCAAAGGTATACTTAGAATAGGATCTCTTTTATTTTTACCGGTCTTAGGAGAAAGGTGGAAGACCGGATTATAGGGTAGATAATCGTACCATAAAGAGGGATCTTGGCAAGTAACTTGATAGCAAATTTATGTGCCACTTGGATCAACTTAGAAGCTTGCATTCATCAAAGATTGATTTCAAAATCAAAATTTGTGCTCTGTCTGGACGAGCGGTAGTACCGCAGATTTGAACGTCAGAACTACCGGAGAGCGGTAGTTCCGCACCCAAAAGCGGTAGTATCGGCGACCGGAAGCTCCAACTTTCGAGTGGAGCCTTTTTCCAGAGAGCACCCCCAGATGCGTTTTAGTTTTTCTGGAAACGGAAGTACCGGTGATTTCAACGCCGAAACTACCGCAGGCTGCGGTAGTTCTGCATTTTCAAGCGGTACTTCCGGAGTCCGGAAGATCCAAAGGATGAGCGGAACGTTTTTTTCCAGAGAGCTCCTCCGGATGAAATTTGGAAATTCTCGGAGCGGAAGTACTGGCGATTTCAACGCCAAAACTACCGTAGGTTGCGGTAGTTCCGCTATTCCGAGCGGTACTTCCAGAGTCCGGAAGCTCCGGTTTTGGAGCGGAGCCTTTTTTCCAGAGAGCGCCAGAGTTTGGGACCTTTCGGATTTTCGAAGAGCGGTAGTACCGCGCCAATTTTGTGGAACTACCGGAGAGCGGTAGTACCGCAAATTACAACGGCGGTAGTACCACACCACCGAATCCAACGGTCACTGCAGCGCTCTGACATAACCGTTCTGCCACGAAGATTTGGTAGCGGTAGTACCGGCCCATGGGAGCGGTAGTACTGCTCATCCTGAATTTTTCAGGAATTTGTGCCAAACGGCTAGTTTTGGTTGGTGGAGGCTATAAATACCCCCCACCACTGCACAAGGGCTAAGGTTAGAGACTCATTGCACATTTCTTGAGCCCTAGAGCATTCACTCCACTCTCATTCTCTCCTTGAGCATTAAATTTGAGGTGGTTGAGCAAATAGTGCTAGAATTCATTAGTTGATCCACTTGGCACTAGTTTGCATTTAAGTGAAGCCCGGATTCATTACTCTTAGTGCTTTGCCGGCACTTGGACGATTGGGCAGGGTTCGATCGATGATCTTCTCAAGGAGCTTGTGAGAAGACCCGGTGATTTGTGAAGGTCCGAGCTCACCTACCCGGAGCGGGGAAGAGCTACCACTAGTGATCGAGGTGCTTCGGCTTAATTCGTGGAGCCGGTCCGATTCGTTCGGGCTAACCTCAACGTGGACTAGGGGAAACTGGCAAGTTTTTGATCACCATGGTAAAAACATCGGTTGTGTTCATTTCTCTCTTAGCTCTTGTTTATATACTTCATTGTGATCATTTGTTTGCCTAGAGCTAGGATTGCTATATTCTTGACTAGAATTGTGTAGGATTAATTGCTTTACATTCTTGTCTTTTAAATTGTGAAGAATTAATCAAGTAAAAAGAAAAATTTAAAACCTCCTATTCACTCCCTCTAGTCGGTATCCTTGATCCAACATCACCCTACACCATTCAAAAACTGTGCCGAGTTTTTGAGCTCACCGCCGGCGAACGCCGCCTCCCCAGTCGCCACCGACCTAAAAAATGGACCCCTGGTACTCCCAGGAACCCGTCCATGGTCTCTGATCGCGTCACAAATCACAGCAGTGTAGCCGGTCGCCGTCGCCCCCTCTTCTATTTCGTTGCCACGCACCCGTTCGATCGGGGAAGAAAAATAGTGACGGGTTGTCACTGTTCATTCGACCCGGCAAACCAAAAACCGGACTCGCGAATGCACAGTAACGGATCCGAACAACCGAACCCGTAGTGAACAGTGTTTGACCCGTATGAATAGTGTCAGATCTGACCGACTAAACCCGCAGTGAATAGTGAACCCGACCCGTTACTATTCACACAAAACCTAAAAATGTATATTTATACCCATTTTGACCGTTTCGAGCCCGCTGACCCATTTCTTAGGCCCATTTCATCTTTTGGACCCTCCTAAAAGCCCAAAACCTATTTTATTTGGATTTTTTGAATTTTCTTTATTTATTCCTAGCTCATTTTCTTCGAGCGTGGAATTAAATTATTTTCCTTGCTTTACTCTAGCACACGACGTTGAAGATTGACTAATTCAAGAAGGAGAAACACTAGATCAAACTCAAGATCAAGAGACAGAAGAGTACAAAATTGTCGAAGTTATAAATCCGCAAGGCAAGTCACATGTTTTTGATCATGTTGAACCTAAATTTTGTTAATTATTTATTTATCAGTATTTCCATTATCTTTTATTTGCGCGCAGATATTTTATGTACAATAAATATTTAGAATGACATGATACCTAGTTACATCCTACCACTGAAAAAGCATGTTTACTTTGATGGCCACATTCACCTTGACAAAACTTAGTAATACTAAATTTACTATTTATATGACCAAGGTAGTGTAGAAAACTCAACTATTTCATACTATTGTTTAACATATCAATTTGCCTGCACTTTTATTAAAGTATTTCTTGAGAATTGATTATCATGAGAACCATGTGTTGGCTTTTGGATAGAATTGTTGAAATGACTATGGGGTAAGGGGGTCTAGTGGAAAGCCACAAGGTGACTCTCGTCCACGACTTTACCCTAGATGGAGGTTTGTGCAGAAAATGTATCAGAGTAAAGTGACGGTAAAGTTGGAGAAAGTAAGGATGACCTTATGTTGAGCAAAAAACATAGTGATCGCCCAACCACAAGTTTTGATTTCTCAAACCTGGTTTAGTAGCTGCTCAAATCGATTGAATTTCTACAGGAGTGCAGGAGAGTTAGTATGGACACGGTAAAACCATACTGAACAATGGTAGATTCCTCTCAGGATGGGCAGAAACCTGGCCATGTCGACGGATACCCGGGTCTGAGTTGGAGGTCTACCAGGTAGAGCCTATATAAAGAAATGAGCAATGAAACAACCTTGTTTTCCTAACTCGGTCATGAGGGTTAAGAAATTCTTGTGGGAAAAGCTGGGCAACTCTACGGAGTAATCACAATAGTATCTCGAATACGTCGTGCTTTCGGTAAAAGAAGCTATGTTCATAGGTGATTACAACAACGAGGCATAAGTAGAATTGGAAATGAGTGGAAAAGGCTGAGGTCTGTTAATCTAGTTTTGAAACCCAAAATCTTTGAGAAGTTATTATTATTCTTTTGTGTTTAAAAATATTGACAAATAAAATTGCATCCACATCATAATGAAACAACTATATTTCCATCATTTGAGAATCCTGGCAAGTGGCTATAAAGCATTTCTTCATGTGATTTGCTGAGTACGGTTGATGGTACTCAGTCTTGCAATGTCTCCACCACAACAGATACCAGAGGAAAAGAGGATGTTGCAAGTTTTCGTATTAGGGTTACGACCGCATTCAAGCATTCCTGTGGAGTTTTCTTTGGCTCTTCTGATTGTAAGTCAAGTTTTGGGCTTAGACACCCATATTGTTACTAAAGTTGGCCATTAGGTCTTATTTCAATCAAATTAACTTCTTTTAATTGTTTGTGAGCAGGTATGATACTCCTTCTATCCGCAGCTGAACTCCTGGGCTATTGCGGGTGATGCGACATCCCTGTTTCCAAAAAGGGGGGCGTTACAAAGTGGTATTAGAGCAAGCTTGACTGTAGATTGTAACACTAAGTATAGGTTTGGTTTCGATAGGAATTCGGTTTTACAAGATTTTAGTTTTCAATGTAAAAGTATTGCGAAAATCATAAGTAGTATTGCTATCTCGCCTTTCCTATGTCTATCTCATCTTTCTTAGACATGCATTAAAAGCTTTCTTTTCGAATTTGTCAAAAAAAAGATGTGTAGTCGTTTAGACTAATTTCTTGCTATGTATTAACCGAATGGAACGAAAGCTAACTCTAGTAGAAGTGCTAAGGATGGTGTTAAAAAGAATAGCACGAATGCCTTGACCAAGACTTTTCCTTTTGAAAAGTTGTAAGGTCACCGCTCGAGTAGTCAGTACATAATACTCGTTTGATTCCTTTGATGCAACGGGTAAGACCATTTGAGTAGATGAAGTTTTTCTGATTGTAATAATAGCCAAATTGCACTGTTAGCCTGTTAGGCCGTTATATAAGCAATTTGTGCAAAACTAATTTATGGTTTTAATTAAAGTTTATATTAAAAGATTTTCTGCTCCTACCCTACTTCCTCTCAATTCGTACCTATATTCTTTTTGTTCTTGTTCCTCTCTCACCCTTCATGCTCTAAATCTCATAGGAAAATTAAATGCGAATTCCTGATTGCAATGAATAGGTTAAATTCCATTCAGGAGAACTGTAAGAGAATAGATGAAGTGATGAATAATTAAAGATGTTGGTGGAATTATGTTTGATTATCAGGAAGAGTTAGTAGCATGTATTTTGAGTTGATGAAACGATTAAATTTATTGAATTGGATTGACTAGATGGATGGATAAACTGAATTTTGAAAAAATGGGGAATGTGATAATCGGATTTTAAGCTTAATCAATGATAATGCTTACAGTGGATACTAATAATGGTGATTGTTGGACTGCGACCCTGATCATGATATTATTCTCGGTGGATTTATAATAGTGAATTAATTCAGAAGCAAATAGTAAGAAGCTTAGTTGATTATTGGGTGAGCAGACTGAGATTATGAAACGATGACGGGAAGAATCGGATTTCTAGGGCAGTCTTGATACAATATCAGTGGATTTAAAATAAAAGGAGGGAACAAAATGGTCTATGGCGCCATTTCTAAAATTTGATCGCTTTGTCCAAATTTGTTTCACACCACTCACCATGCATCTTCTGATTTCTTCTCTTTTTTTTTGCTAGCTCTAATTTTTTTTCTAATTGCCCCTATGTTAATATGTTTGGAGGCAACCATGACCAATTAGCCTCATAATGTTCTAGGGGTAAAAGCGGCTACCTCAAAATTTGGATACTTTGCATTGAATTAGAGTATGGTTTTTGAGGCGAGCGATGTTTGCCTCAAAATAGTATTGTGAGGCTAACGCTTTGCCTATATATTTTTGAGACAAACAATTGTCGTTAGCCTCAACAAGGCTGCCTTAGTATCCCTGCTTTCTTGTAGTGGATGATGTATAATCCTTTTACCTAAGATCAATATAGTTTTGTATATGTGTAATAGTACACTTAGGGATTACCAAATGCTACTCTGTAACTAGGTAGTTATAAAAGTAGCTTTCAAGTATGCTATAAAAATGCGGAGGAATATGATTGGTCAGATATGAGATTTTCCCTCCTATATAACAGGAGAGATATATCTAGACCCCTCGATGTGATGGGATAAAGGAAATGTATGGCCATACCACATGAATTTAGCTATCACTAGCTCTTCGTGACATGATGCTATTGTTTGCAAATGTGTTTTGCAAATAATTAAAGCTCATGCATTCACTCTTTGCAGTGTGAGAATATAATTTGCAAATGTGTTTTGTAAATGGTTGATGTTCATACATCTACTCTTCTAGTCATGATGCTATTGTTTGCGGATGTGTTTTGCAAATAATTAAAACTCATGCATTTACTCTTTGTAGCATGAGACTATAATTTATAAATGTGTTTTGCAAATGCTTGAGGTCCATGCATCTACTCTTCGTGATATGATGCTATTGGTTGCGAATGTGTTTTGTAAATAATTGAGGACCATGCATCTACTCTTCGTGATATGATGCTATTGGTTGCGAATGTGTTTTGTAAATAATTGAGGACCATGCATCTAATTCTTATAGAATGTGACTATAATTTACAAATGTGTTTTACAAATTATTGAAGTACATGCATCATTGCATTGGAATCCAAAATTGACTTGATATCAAGTTTTCAACATAGGCCATTGAGAAAGTCCCAAGGGGGTTCAGACATGTCTAGAGGAACCCCAGACATGTCTTTAGGTATCATCGTCTCGACCCAATGGCTATTTGCCACACGTACCCAAACTAGCTGTTATATGTTACTGACCCAAGTAGACATGACTAGGGAGTATTTCCTTTTGCTGATTTTGTGAGTAACAACTAGTTTCTTACTTGGGGGCTATATAAGCTTAGCTTGGGCCTTCTATCATGGCTCTTAGCATCCTATTTTACTCTTTTGAGCTAATGTGATATTTGTCTCTCAATTGTATATGGGTTACACCATGTGAGTAAGGAGAGAGGTCGCTAGTCGTATGTGTTGCTTCTAAAGGTGGATTGAGCATCCACGTGTGCTACTATGATATTTGGTGAGAGTTAAGCAAGAAGCTTAGCTTATTACTCTTGGTGTTTGCCAACACCAAGACGGCATGAAGATTGACATCGTGGTATAGTGATCTTCTCAAGAAGCTTATGAGAAGTCTCATTGTGTTGTAAAGGATGAAGTTCACCTATTCAGAAGGGGAAAGAGCTATCACTAGTGAACTGAGATGCTAGGTTTAATTCGTAGAGTCGGTTCAATTCATTTGGGTTTACCTTAACGTAGACTAAGGGAGACCGACAAGTCTTCAAACACTACGGTAAAAAGATTGTGTGTCATCTTGTGGTTTGCTTACTTGTATTCATTTATAGTGTACAATTTACATTACTAGAATTGAATTGATTGCTTGTCACCTAGGATTGATATAGATTTAGGTCATTAGTGCACTTAGTGAGAGATTTAGACCTTAATTGTGCAAAATCATTTTTGATTTATGCTTTCGCATACAAACCTTGGTTTTAGCCATAGAGATTTTAAAGTAATCTATTCACCGCCCTCTAGTTGGCCTCCTCGACCTAACAACTACATTCAACCAACTCGTAATGATCACTCCGATGGATATATTTAGTGTGACCTATGTGGATGATGGGCCTGTTCTTTTGCCTTTGATTTATGGCTTTTGATTGCGGCTTATGACTTTTGGGTTGTTCGTAAGAGAGAGTACGGAGTAACAGAAACTAGTGTACGATTTTGGCCGATATAAATGAAGTCGCTATAGTGTGTACTATAATCAACTAGTAAACACTGCCTTGAAAATGCACTGTTTGAAAGCTAGTTACTATAGAAAAACCGAAAAATAGTTTTTAGAAACTGAAAAGAAGATGCCCAATGTTTCTCCTCGAGGCAGCACCTCTCCTCAAGCTCATCGAATGTATTTTCCATTGCTTGTGGTCTAATCTTTAGTCTTTGTGACAAGTCACTCATGAGTTGGATGCATGCATGTAGGTGTTGGTCATGTGTGTGACTACCATGACAAGCTCGAGCTAGCATGAGGTGAAGGTGCAAGCATGGGATGTGCCCAACTATTTCATGTGGCCATACTAGTGTATTTCAATGCACTGGTGCCTGTGATGGGTCTACCTCCAGTCATGTATTTTTTTGTTTGCTAGTGAGGACATGAAACTAATTGGCTGAACACTTTGATAGTCTGTAATTAGCTTGGACACTTGAAAGTTTGCAATTAACCTAGACACTTTGTAATTAACTAGACACTTTAGTTTGCAATTAACACATGGACACTTTGTAATTAACTAGAAATCGGACATTTTGTGATGTCACTTGATTTGCATACGCTTGCCGAGCACTTGATATCCGTTGGCTGATTCTACCACTGACCTCGATGTCTTCCAATAAGTTGGACCACAACGTGAGTTTCGTTTGTTAGCGAGGATTTCTTATTTGGTTGAGAGTTGGCTGGTCTGGCTCCCATCGAGCGAACCAGTGTATCGACGATGACGCACAACTTTCATTTTCTTGGGTGGAGATTGATGCTCATGTCACCGCACTCAACTTGTGCGAGCTTGATCGATCAATGTTCATGTCTCCAAGTGTCCTAGGGCTTCTCCACCCGAGCAAGTCTATATAAGATAATCACCTACCTCACGGATCCCCTGTCCACTCACCTACACCTCACAAATCCCCCATCCACTCACCTACCTCTAATAAGTCAAAATCATCAGGTGCCATCTTCCTCACTCTAACCCCTTATATTCCCTCTCTTTGTGCATGAATTTTGTATGATTCCATCTCCTTGAATTTCTTAAACTTTAGGGTTGGAGGTTCCTACAGTCACAATAGTAAGGGATCCCTTGCTTTCTTGTGAGAAAGCGAGCCTTCCCATTATGCAGCTACGAATTTGATGATACAATAGAGTTTGATGAATTATATCTCGCTACGAAGTTAAGACTATTTTATATATACTAAACAAACTTTTCTTGTAAATATATATTTAGAACCATTTAATATTATACATAATTCCATTCCAAATAGAATTTTAAGGTTATATTTGTTTGAATTTTTTATATTTAACTCTTCATATATTTTAAAAGTATGAAAATGACACAGTGGCAGCTATAAATAAGATACTAGCATAGTATTACAACTTTATTGTTTTTAGTAATATACTATAAAATTAAAAATATATATATGTAAAAAATGTGGAGCGTTGCAAAAAGATAACAAATAAAAGGGGCAGCTCATTATTTTTTATACTGCATATTTTTACACTTGCTCCACTCTATTTATAACATGAATAATGGATGTTCGAAAAAAATACAACTAAAATGCATAAAGTACAAACGAACGTAACGTAGATATTTTTCTTTCCATCAGGGGAAGTAAATATTTTCACCGTCAATCTGCCGTCGGGGACGCCGTTCGTATTTCGGTTGTCTCCGCCGAGACGCCCGTGTCGCTGCCTGCTGTCCTCGATCTCTTCCGGGACCAACCCCCCGGGTTTCGTCTGGAGGTAATAAACCCTAGACTTGGTTGGTTTAGTCTGTGCTGCGCCTACGGTCGATCGATTCTTTATGCGCGAGATCCCGTGTTGGGGGTGGGGGGGAGAGTTCGTGGTCTTCTTGAGTGCTCACGCGCAATGTCGTGTTCGATCGATTAGTTGTTGTTTCGTTTTAGGTTGTAGGTTTAGTTTCGATTTGGGCATTTTTATTGGGTTGTTCACATGTTCTATGCGTTTCTTATCCCGCGCTGTGTTTAGTTGATTTCCGTAGGAGAATCGGTCACTACTCTAAAATTTGATGGGTTCTACTTACTCCAAGGGTAGGGTGTGCTTAGCTGAAATTTACGAATTAAAATCTGACTTCTGAAATGGACTTGAACCATGCTTGCAGTAATTGGAGAGGAAGGAGCACACGGTTGATTGGAGATGAATGCCCCGGACCGCTACGAGCGCTTTGTCGTGCCTGAGGGCACCAAGAAGTCAGTCTATCCCCACACTAGGCCCAAGATTTATCTAGGACGTTGTTTCAAATGATCTTTCGTTGGGTATGGCTTGTGTTTTTTTGGGAAAAAAAAGAATAGTGAGACACAAGTTTCATGAAATATTTCAATATTTCTTTTACTTTCCGTTAATAGCCATTTGCGCCTGTTTGTGTGAATCTTTTGACATGAAGTTATGGAACTCTGATGCTTGGCCTGGTGGTTTGCTTGCTTTAATCTTTTTTGCTTCTATGATTTAATTAACCGTTTAGTAGTTTTTGCTTGTTGTTCTACTACTTACAGATTATGGTTCTAGTACTGATGATTATTAGAGCAGGGTGTCATATGAGCGGGATACAAAGATTGTGAATGCTGCGTCATTCACAATTGAGCGTGAGGACCACACCATCGGCAACATCCTCCGCATGTAAGTAAAAAAAATTCTGTACCTCTTTTTTCCTTGCTATGTTCCCTGGATTCTCCCGTATAAGTATTCCAGAGACTGCAGGCAGCTGCACCGGGACCCAAATGTGCTCTTTGCTGGCTATAAGCTCCCTCACCCCCTTCAGTACAAGATCATTGTCAGGGTAGGATGCAAATTCTGTTTGTTCTATTTCTTTTGTTGGGTTAGGGTTTATTCAAGTAGTCTCATTGGTTGTCATGTGGGCAGATCCATACTACAAGTCAGTCCTCTCCAACGCAGGCGTATACCCAGGCGATCAATGATCTAGACAAGGAGCTTGAGAACCTGAAGCAAGCTTTTGAGGTCTGTTCCTATTGCTGTTGCTTCAATTTTAGTCACTTTTGCTAGCCTATGGTGTGCCATTAGTCCATTATGACATTGAACTGAAAGGCGGAAACATATTACATTTGTAAGTTAATGCTACTGTATAAAAGGCAGCGGCTTCTGCTTCTTTTAATCTGCATCTTCATTACCAGTTCTTTCATAACTTGATTATGAGATTTTATATTTAGGTGGTTTATGTTGATTTTCACACAACAAAGTTGATGAAAATTAACACACTTGATTTCTATGCTGTTGTACTGAGATAACAGTGATGCATGCTGCCATGTCATCCTTGGTTTGATGTTTGCTACAGGCCAGTATATTTGAGTGGATTTAATACAAAGATCATGATTGATTTGAATTCACAGTCGGAGTAAAAGAGTCAAACCAAAGAATTGTGTGTGTGTGTGTTTGGTGATCCAAGACAATAGTTTTGGGAGAAAGCACTTAAATAGTGCAAACACCCTTCCTTGAAAAGAAAGGGGGAAACAATGTAGTTGAGAACCTGAGGTCTTCTTATTTCTTAGTTTTGATAATTTAAAACCAGACATAAGTCACTCTTGGATCTTTCCAGATTTTTGGACATTGGATACTATCTAGAGCTTTCCCACATGAAACATTCATTCAGCAATAGGTAGTGGTAACATATTAGAGGAAACAATTATCCTTTATGCAAAGCTGCTTATACAATGCATAATGCAACTTTCGTATGCATCACTTTTGAGGTCACTGATTGATTTGCCACTCAGCATAAAAAAAATCTGGCTGAATGTACACCTTAGACATGAAATATGAATTTGGGTCTACACATCGTGGTTACATATCATCTTGCCCCATGTTAACCTCTTGAACACATACAGCAAACGAGAGTATGATGGTACTTAGTCCGCTGCTCTGTGATAATAAATGAACTTCTTGATGCACTAGAGATTTCCAATAAATGACCATTTGTTCGGCAAGAGATTGCCAATTTATTGTTTGTGAGTACTATTGTATCCTCTCTTTTTTTTTCTAAGAAAAGACTATAGATTGCCTTCTATTAGTATAATCTCAACTTCATTCTGAAGGTCTTTTCCTTTTATTTTCTAAGGTTGAAGTCTTGTCACTTTAGTTCATCATGTTGTCAGGACCCTTGGACCTCAGGGCATAGTGGTGGCTAACCGGTTGAGGGACCTTGCCCTGGCGATGGCCAGGACCTCCCTTCTCCGACGTCGCCAGGAGGTTAGGGCAGATGAGAGGTAAGTAAACTAATTCTAATATTATTACTTGCTTGCCTGGGAATCCCAGATTACATCTCTATATATAAGGAGCCAATACAATCCAATCCAAAACCGAATCCTATTACCAATCTGAAACTAACTCCTATTTGGAGTCTGAAACCGACTCTGACTTGGAGTCTGTAAGGCTAAGCCTAAGATATGAAATAGACTAGGAAACAAACTGCATCCAAAGCTAATCTTTTGACCGACGCTTATAGACTATAACATCTCTCCCCTCCTCGCGAAGCAGCTCGTCCTCGAGCTGATAATTTGGAAAATTTTCCTGGAATTGAGATAGCGGAACCCAAGAGGCGTCGGCCACAGCAGTCCCCTCCCATTGCACGAGAACTTGGTGGTGGCCCTGTCGAATGGCTGATTTCAGTACCCGCGATGGTGTAGGCATAACACGGCCCTGATGAAGTGGTGGTAATGGAGGCGGAGTGGACGGCGGGTCACCTTGGAACTTCTTCAATAAGCCAACGTGAAAAACATCATGAAGTTTGGCAGCAGGTGGTAGTTCCAAACGATATGCAACTGTCCCAATACGTGCAAGGATCTTATATGGTCCAAAATATTTCGGCCCCAATTTGCCACCCATGGGAACTCCGAGAGAAGCAGCTGGACGATGAAGGAGACGTAACCAAACCAAATCACCGACATCAAAAGAAATGTCGCGATGATGGCGATCGTAGTGCTTTTTGGCGTACTCTTGGGCTTGAAGGAGACGTTCTCGAATGTCCCGAAGAAATTGATCACGAGCCAACAAAGAGACCTCCACAGCTTGAACTGCAGCCTCGCCCTTTTCATATGAGCGCAAAGAAGGTGGGTCTCTGCCGTAAACCACCTTAAAAGGGGTGTCCCGGAGTGCTGAATGGAAGGATGTGTTATAGCAATACTCGGCCCATGGTAACCAGTCCAACCATTGACGCGGCCGATCACCCGTTAAACAACGCAAATACATGGCAATCACTTTATTAACTGCCTCGGTCTGTCCATCAGATTGCGGGTGATAAGCTGAACTGTAGTGAAGCCGAATTCCAGCTAGGCGAAACAGGTCTTGCCAAAAACGACTCGTGAAAACCGGGTCGCGATCACTGACAATGGAGGAGGGTATGCCGTGGAGACGCACAATCTCATCAAAAAAGACTCTAGCAACTGTGGTAGCCGAGTAAGGATGAGCCAATGGGATAAAATGTGCGTATTTGGAGAAACGGTCAATGACGGAGAGAATGACCGTTTTACCGTGAACACGCGGAAGTCCCTCGACGAAATCCATTGCAATATCAGACCATGGCTGTGAAGGAACATCTAGGGATTGCAAGAGACCCGCTGGATGTAAATGCTCAACTTTGTTACGTTGACATACCATGCAGTTCCGCACAAAGTCCTGGACCAACCGCTTAGCTGTGGGAACATAAAAATCATGGCGCAAGCTCTGATACCAAGTTGTCAGGACCCTTGGACCTCAGGGCATAGTGTTGGCTAACCGGTTGAGGGACCTTGCCCTGGCGATGGCCAGGACCTCCCTTCTCCGACGTCGCCAGGAGGTTAGGGCAGATGAGAGGTAAGTAAACTAATTCTAATATTATTACTTGCTTGCCTGGGAATCCCAGATTACATCTCTATATATAAGGAGCCAATACAATCCAATCCAAAACCGAATCCTATTACCAATCTGAAACTAACTCCTATTTGGAGTCTGAAACCGACTCTGACTTGGAGTCTGTAAGGCTAAGCCTAAGATATGAAATAGACTAGGAAACAAACTGCATCCAAAGCTAATCTTTTGACCGACGCTTATAGACTATAACATCTCTCCCCTCCTCGCGAAGCAGCTCGTCCTCGAGCTGATAATTTGGAAAATTTTCCTGGAATTGAGATAGCGGAACCCAAGAGGCGTCGGCCACAGCAGTCCCCTCCCATTGCACGAGAACTTGGTGGTGGCCCTGTCGAATGGCTGATTTCAGTACCCGCGATGGTGTAGGCATAACACGGCCCTGATGAAGTGGTGGTAATGGAGGCGGAGTGGACGGCGGGTCACCTTGGAACTTCTTCAATAAGCCAACGTGAAAAACATCATGAAGTTTGGCAGCAGGTGGTAGTTCCAAACGATATGCAACTGTCCCAATACGTGCAAGGATCTTATATGGTCCAAAATATTTCGGCCCCAATTTGCCACCCATGGGAACTCCGAGAGAAGCAGCTGGACGATGAAGGAGACGTAACCAAACCAAATCACCGACATCAAAAGAAATGTCGCGATGATGGCGATCGTAGTGCTTTTTGGCGTACTCTTGGGCTTGAAGGAGACGTTCTCGAATGTCCCGAAGAAATTGATCACGAGCCAACAAAGAGACCTCCACAGCTTGAACTGCAGCCTCGCCCTTTTCATATGAGCGCAAAGAAGGTGGGTCTCTGCCGTAAACCACCTTAAAAGGGGTGTCCCGGAGTGCTGAATGGAAGGATGTGTTATAGCAATACTCGGCCCATGGTAACCAGTCCAACCATTGACGCGGCCGATCACCCGTTAAACAACGCAAATACATGGCAATCACTTTATTAACTGCCTCGGTCTGTCCATCAGATTGCGGGTGATAAGCTGAACTGTAGTGAAGCCGAATTCCAGCTAGGCGAAACAGGTCTTGCCAAAAACGACTCGTGAAAACCGGGTCGCGATCACTGACAATGGAGGAGGGTATGCCGTGGAGACGCACAATCTCATCAAAAAAGACTCTAGCAACTGTGGTAGCCGAGTAAGGATGAGCCAATGGGATAAAATGTGCGTATTTGGAGAAACGGTCAATGACGGAGAGAATGACCGTTTTACCGTGAACACGCGGAAGTCCCTCGACGAAATCCATTGCAATATCAGACCATGGCTGTGAAGGAACATCTAGGGATTGCAAGAGACCCGCTGGATGTAAATGCTCAACTTTGTTACGTTGACATACCATGCAGTTCCGCACAAAGTCCTGGACCAACCGCTTAGCTGTGGGAACATAAAAATCATGGCGCAAGCTCTGATACCAAGTTGTCAGGACCCTTGGACCTCAGGGCATAGTGTTGGCTAACCGGTTGAGGGACCTTGCCCTGGCGATGGCCAGGACCTCCCTTCTCCGACGTCGCCAGGAGGTTAGGGCAGATGAGAGGTAAGTAAACTAATTCTAATACTATTACTTGCTTGCCTGGGAATCCCAGATTACATCTCTATATATAAGGAGCCAATACAATCCAATCCAAAACCGAATCCTATTACCAATCTGAAACTAACTCCTATTTGGAGTCTGAAACCGACTCTGACTTGGAGTCTGTAAGGCTAAGCCTAAGATATGAAATAGACTAGGAAACAAACTGCATCCAAAGCTAATCTTTTGACCGACGCTTATAGACTATAACACATGTAGAACTTTTTTATGTTGCTTCCTGGATAAATAGTGCATTCTAGGTATCTTCGTTTTCTTAAACACTATTGTTAGTTGTGTTTTTCCAGG
The DNA here is from genome assembly GCA_017311315.1 of Dendrocalamus latiflorus. NCBI lineage: Eukaryota > Viridiplantae > Streptophyta > Magnoliopsida > Poales > Poaceae > Dendrocalamus > Dendrocalamus latiflorus. The sequence continues at coordinate 6,958,829 of CM029630.1, read as the reverse complement.
TTGAGTCATTTGTTCTACTACACTGTATTGCTACGAGTGGGTTCTTTTAGTCTGTGGCTTATGGTTGAAAATTTTAAATTTTGGACTGTTCACGAGAGGCAGTACGCAAAAGGAAATAGTTGCATGCGATTTTGGCCAATATAGCTAAACTCGATACAGTTGTATTACAATCTACTTGTAGACTTCATCTTGAAAAAATGCACCGTTTAAAAGTTAGATACTGTAGCATAAGTGAAAAGTCTTAAGCCATAAGTGCTGCCAAACTGACCCTACATAGAGGCAAACATAGGTTGTTTGCCCGATGTTCTTACTTGTTCAGTTTGTACTGAATCATGGTATTAACCAAGGAAGAATTTGTGAGGAGGTCCATTCAAGATGCTCAAATATATGCTCAAATATTCTTAAGAATAAATTTCTATTCAAATTGATTAATAATGAAGGGAAATTTGGTTAATTTCGTGTATGTGTGTTAAAACTTTATCATTACAAAGGATTTGCATGATGGAAAATGTATGTTTTGAGTGCTTTGGCCTTTGATTGATATGAACTTGTTTTGACTTGACCTTTTTATTTTAAACAGTCGTGTTGCCTTTTACAATAGTAGTTTTTTCAAAAAATTAGAGATGGCTAAATGGAGGTCACCAAAGCCTCACGTATGGATTTGGTTATTGTCTTATTGATGGCTTGATGTAGGCCTTTTGAGGACTACATAAAAACATAATTACGTTAGGAAACATAATAGATACCTCTAGCTTCACACTCACAATTGTCAACTTCTTCAACATTACAAATAGCTTATACATGTTTTGAACTGCTAGTACATATCTGTATGCAATAGAATTTGGTGCCTAAATCAATTGCACAGATCCCGCTGCCATAGCAGTTCCTTTTCTATACATGTTTTCTTTGGCCAGGGGAAGAACAAATAACTACATAACCAATAAATCATATAGCATGTCCACATATTTGTCAGGTTTGAATTCATGAAATTGTATTTAGACATTTCTTTTGTTGCTAATAGGAGTTAAATAGATCTTCATTAGACTATCTGATGCATGATGTCTGCCTAGCATCTTTCAGGTTTTCTTTTGAATTGTTTGCTTTTGTACAAAAATACTGAAGCACCAATGCCAGGACTTAGATCCTTACATGGGTTTTATTTGGCTAAATGTTATGTTCTTTGAGTTTATATCTTTCATGATGAAGCCTAGTTGACATTGTCAGCTGTGCTGCATCCTAATTAATCTCTTGGATATGTTTTGTTTCATTTATTTTTGCGAATGCATATATTAAATGTATGACGAGAACCTCTTATGAACATTAGTGTTCCCCTTTGAAGATGACATGTAAGATATATGTTAGGATTTGTGTTGAAGTCATTTATATGCTAGTGACCTTTTGAAATTCTTGTTTTCAGGACGAGAAGACCAGGTACGAGGAAAGGGTGAAGCAGGGCTACTAGGCCAATGGTGTTGGATGTCGAACGCAAAAACTTTCTGTAGTAGTTAAATCTGATGTCCGAGCTGCTGTAAAAAATGCTCAAGGATTGTCAAGAGTGCTGTTAAGTCTGATCCATGAACTCTTGGAACCTTGTCTATGCGTAAACTTGTCCTAAGACAATGTGGCTCACCCCTTGGCTCCCCTCCCCTCATGTGTTTGCTCCAGCATGCTAATATATCTTCGTGCTGCATGTATTAAGATTTGCATCAAACTGGTATGCCAGTTCTTTGGTCGTTGGCACGTTCTGCTGATTGTGCGTCTGCGTAAGCGTCAATGGAGATTGTTGTGATGTGTCCTATTGGCCCTATAAATGGCTTATAACGTTATCTATTGTTGTCTTAGGTGTGGTGCAGTTTTCTTTAGGGCGATGTGTGTGGGTCTAAAGGATTATTTTCTGTCCACAGGCTCTTTTTCACACACTGATGGATTCTGGCTTTTTGAGGTCAAAAATCGTTTGGAACGTTTTGCCTACTTAAAGCGTCTTTTTTCTTTTTTTTTCTTTGCATTATCTAAGGAGATGTAATGGTATTTTTTATTTTTTTTCTTATTTTTCTTTAATTAAGTACCTAAGAAAAAGCAACAGCCCTGTGGAATCATTTCAGCTAAAAATACAGCATTTTCCTTGCTTGTTCAGCACCGGTTCATCACCATCCGTGATGCATACGGCCTCTTGCTGCCTCACCACTCCACGCTGGCCTTTCTAGTTCCTACCACCGTGCGCGGCCCATCATGTTGGCCTTAGGTTGCGGCGCCGTTGCCTGAGCTGCCGACCACCACCTCCCACTATCTTCCGTGGCCTTCAACAGCTCTCCAGTCCCCTCTTCGTCGCTAAACCGTGAATCGTTCTCTCTCTTTGCCCGACGTTTGCCAGTGGTACCGTGCTTGACGGTGTCTTGGCTGCCATCGCTAGGCCACTAGCTACCTCACTCGCCCATGGAGACGCATTCGTCGCAAACCTTTGGCGTCCGGACGCTTGTGCATGCATTAGATCAACAATCAACGCCCAGATCAAAAACTGCAGGAGAAAAACACAGAGATATTTTTTAAAATTTGTTTGGCTAGTTTATTTCGGATCATTGATGCCCAAATATAATAGCTACAAGAACTTGCTGTCGATCCGTTGCAAGTGGTAACTATTGTAGTTATGGACTTGACTACCGCGAGGATCCGGATTTGGGGAAAGTGCGAAAGAAAAAGAACTACATTTCTAGAACTACAACTAGATAATTGGCTGTATTGGCGTCATGCCTTCTCATCCATTAGCCGAAAGTGTATACATGAGTGTTTACAATTAAGTGTTAATAACGTTCAAAGAAATTAGAAATTAGTGATTTCAGGCCGATTAGTTTAATGCATAGTGTTGCTAAATTGGTGACGAAATTGCTGGCTAATAGATTGTCAGTGCGGCTGCAGCAAATGGTGTCACCTGTTCAAACTGCTTTCATTAAGGGTCGTTTTATTCAGGACAATTTCATGTTGGTTCAGCAAACGGCAAGATCTTTGCATCAACAGCGGCTGCCACGACTTCTCTTGAAGCTTGACATTTCCAAAGCCTTCGATAGTGTCTCTTGGCCCTTCCTGCTTTCGGTCTTGCAGCAACTGGGTTTTGGACAGATTTGGAGGGATATTATTAGTGGACTGCTTGGAACATCTTCTACTCAAATCCTCTTAAATGGGGTTCCAGGTCAGAGCATTAATCACAGACGTGGGCTGCGGCAAGGGGACCCCTTATCACCTATGCTCTTCATCCTAGTTATGGATGTTCTTGGTTTTCTTTTCTCTAAGGCAGTTAGTGAAGGACTGTTAAAACCTCTTTCTCACCGTTCACTTCTTCATCGGATTTCCTTGTATGCTGACGATGTTGTGGTTTTCCTCCACCCGGAGGCCTCAGACATTGCTGTTGCTTTGGACATTCTTCGGCTGTTTGGCGATGCATCCGGCCTTCAAACGAACCTCCAAAAAAGTAATGTTCTGCCAATAAGGTGTGGTGATTCTGAGCTTCAAACCATTCAACAATTACTGCCCTGTGACGTCTCTGATTTCCCTTGTAAATACCTTGGTTTACCTCTCTCTTTGGCCAAGCTTAAGAAAGAACACTTTCAGCCATTTATTGATAGGTTGGCAGATCAGTTACCAGCTTGGAAAGTTGATCTCATGACAAGGGCTGAACGTTTAGTTCAGGTCAAATTTGTGCTAACAGGAATGCTTATCTATCTGGCTATGGCCGTGGATTTTCCAAATTGGGTTATCAAGGAAGTGGATAAAATTCGGAGGGGCTTTCTTTGGAGAGGTCGTAGAGATGCTCAGGGAGGACATTGTTTAGTGGCTTGGAGTACGGTGTGCAGGCCTGTAGACCTTGGAGGTCTAGGGATCTCAGATCTTAAGCGGTTGATTTGGTCTCTTAGAATGAGGTGGGTTTGGCTCAAAAAAACAGAACCTCACCGCCCATGGGCATCTCTACCTCTTCAAGTACCATCTCAGGTGCAGGCTTTTTTCTCAATTGCTTTGATCACTGAGGTTGGTAATGGCTCGAGAACGCTGTTTTGGGCAGATAGGTGGATCCATGGGCAGTGTATCGCTGACTTAGCCCCAAACCTGCTAGCTGCTGTGTCTAAGAGGAGAATCAAAATTGGCACTGTACAGGAAGGGCTTTCTAATAATACTTGGGTCACGGATCTGCATGGAGCTCTCTCGGTGGTAGCTCTGGTTGAGTTTCTGCAGCTTTGGGATGTTCTGTCGGAGTTTTCCTTGCAACCTGCTGCCGAGGATAAGCATGTGTGGAGATTCTCATCCAACGGAATGTACTCGGCCAAATCAGCATATGAGAGTCTCTTTTTGGGTGCTCAAACCTTTGGACCAGTAGAGATTATTTGGAAGACTTGGGCGCCGGCTAAGTGTCATTTCTTTATGTGGTTGGTTGCTCATAACCGCTGTTGGACAGCAGACCGCCTGGCTAAGCGAGGGCTGCCTAAGCCTGAGCAATGTCCGCTTTGTGATCAGGAGGACGAGGATATCAATCACCTCCTCACATCTTGTGTTTTCGCAAGACAGTTCTGGTTCCTCTTCTTGCGACAAGTTGGGCTCCACTCTCTTGCTCCTCAACTTGATGACCGATCCTTTGTGGCTTGGTGGGAGAGAGTCAGCGCAGCAACGTCCGGTCTAGTTCAGCGGGGCATCAATTCTCTCATCATCCTAGGAGCTTAGCTCATTTGGAAGCACAGAAATCGATGTGTGTTCGATAAGGCATCCCCGAATTTGACCCAATTGTTGATCTTAGCGGGGGAAGAGCACCGCCTGTGGGCGTTAGCTAGAGCTAAGGGGATCTCTCTCTTGACTGCAGTTATGAACCTGTTCCAAAGCGCCTAGTTCTTGTGGTTGTTTGTTTGGTCTTTGGCCCAGTGTTCTTGGGTCTGTGTTGCTGGTTGTTGTTGGTGTTGGGTTTGTGTCTGTTGTATCTGGGATTCTAGCCCGTTTTCTTCTTATTTCAATGAAATGCAGCTCTCCTGCGTTTTCGAGAAAAAAATTAAGTGTTAATGCAAAACAAAGATTACAGCATAATTCTGGCTTCTAATCCTTGTGTCTAGACTGTTCACCGTAAGCTAACGTTTCAAATTATCAACAATAATTACTGGCGGTAAAATGACCGTTGATCCTTCTCGAAGAGGTATGGATCAATCAGGACCGTTCCTTGCCACTTAACGATTCAACCAAGCACAACTTCCAAAAGAAACAGAGACTGAGTTCCAGAGCTCTTTTCTTCAGACCTGACACTCCCCTCCTTTAACAGATCACTTGCCCTCAAGTATTTGAGTCAGAAAACCAAGACTTAATAGTTGTCGAATAAAATTCAGGAAATGTACTTTTAATGAGGCTGGCATCTTCCCATGATGCATCTTCGGGAGCTAAATTAATCCACTGAATCAACCATTGAGTTACCAAATTATGATTTCAAGGCAAAGCTCTGGTTTCTAGCACTACAGCCAGTTCAGTCTTGATTTTTCCATCTTTCCCAACTAGAGGTAAATCTGGGCTGGGTATGGCATTTGGTCCATAGTGTTTCTTGAGCTGGCTTACATGAAATACAGGAAGGATGTTCACATTTTCAGGAAGCTAAATTCAGTAAGCAACTTTTCCCACCTTTTGCAAACCTCTGAATGGCTCATAAAATTTGCTAGCTAACGTCAATGCTTGCTTCAGCCCAAAAGCAACAGTTCTATAAGACTACATTTTCAACTAATTATTGACATCTAATAAAGAGTCAAGATTTGAAGAGTTGTAACAGCTATAACCTTATAAAGCAATAACCCATAAAGTCAAATAGCTATTAACATTAGACAAATGCAAAGCAAATGAACTATGGTCACACAATGTTAGTATGATGAACAAACCAGAAATGTTTAAGATTATGTGCCCTGCGTGCATGAGTGAACAACCATGGAATATTGATCATAATGCGCTCCTAGTCAACCAAAAAAATGTTGACAAGATTTTCCATCCATTTGAAAAAGGATAACTAGTTATTCACGTGCAAACCTAAGTACTCAACAAAAACAAAACTTAAGTGATCAACAAAATATCTCCATTAAGTATTTTTTTAAACATATCTTTTTTAAGTATTGTAGGAAATCTGTAAATTGAAATGAAGATTACACATAAAGGTATTACAATTGATCTCACAAAGCAAAAAATATTTTCGGACAAGAAAAATACCATATGCACTGTTTGCAATTGCTACCGCAACAGCAAGCAAGTTATCATAACAACTCCTCATATCTGTCATATCTTGTAAAAGTAAAGTAGCATTTTGAAACAAAATTAGCAAGATGCTGATATAGGAACACTTCTTAATACAACGAAAAGTTTAGAGTTCTAACGAGGAATCAGCTTGTTTAGAATTTGGATTAAGCTCTACTGTTAGTAAATAGCACCACATGCGTTCTCATATTTCATCACTGTTTTCATTATTCAGGATACCCCTCAATCAGCGGTTTGATTTTGAGCAAGTAAACACTTCTGAATAAAGTGATAATTGGGAATGGGGCACTCTCTTGTCAGATCCAACTAGATGTGATAAGATCCAATGGAGTAAAATGCCACCCTCATTTACTACATGGTATTCAACTTAATTATGAGGCCAGTTGCTACCACGCTAGTGCAACTAAACTTCTCAAATGTTTAGATTTTTCTCACTCCAGAGTGATATTTCACGTAAGCAGCACAGTCACTCAATTCTCTCCTTATCGAACAAAGGAAGCAAAAGTTTAATGATCTTAATAAAGCAATTGGCAAAACCAAATCAGATGTGACTCCGTAAAAATCATAAAATTTATTTGAAGTAAGCCAAACCACTACACCAGTAGCAGATCAAAGGAAAATATCCGAGAGTTACATTAAACTCTGCTAATGGCAAATGCATAATGAGGCTAGAGGGTAGGGACCTATTTATAGACTCCACTTTCAGGTGTTATAAAGTGACCCACTTGTTTCTGGTATTCCGTGAGACTCCTGAATCATGTCACCAACCACGATCAGACATGCTAGTTTTATGAGTCTAACATATATTTTCCTAGTCTTTTTCCAAGTCTGTCCGAATCTTGGGGTCGAGATTTTTTCTAAGGGGGTAGGTTTGTAACATCCCAAAAATTCGCTTTCTGTAAAATTTAATTTCAAACTAATTATTTTAAAGTATTTTAATTTTATTTGGATTTATCTGAATTTTATTTCAAAATCTAAATCAAGAAAATGTATTTTAAATATTTTATTAAAGCCAAAAAGAGTTCATTTTATTTTTCCCAACCTTCTCTAAATTTTATATAATTTTTGAGAATTTTCTGGAATTAAAAATCAATTTTTAAAAGTTGAAAAGTATTTTATAAAATTATTAAAGGCATATTTGAAATTAAAAATATTTTTCCCAAGTCTAAAATAGCTCCAGGAATATTCTATGAATTTTCTGGAATTTTTAAATATTATTTACTATTTTCTAAGCAATTATAATATTTCTAGTATTTTCTGAAAAGCTAATCCGAAAATTAAATCAATTTAATCCCAAATTGCCACGTGGCGCTCTCATATTGATCCATCTCTTTCTTTGATCTAATCCTAGCCATCCATAACCACTTACCCCTTCACTCAAATCCAACGGCCTTGATTTATTCCCTTGCCACGTGTCATCAATCCGACGACCCGTACCCCTTCATTTCCCCCTCTCACCGACGCGCGGGCCCCACCCGTCATCTCCTTCTTCTTCCTCCCTTTCTTCTTCCTCTAGCCCTCTCTCTCCTACTCCATTGAAGCCGCACCAAAGCTTTAAAATCCGGCCGTTACTTCCTCCTTAATTCCCGAATGAGTGTGCGTTTGATTGCCCCCATCACTATCTACTAACCGCTGGCCGTTTCCCTCTTTTAAACCTCTCCAAACCGCCGGCCGCAATTACTCCGGCGAGCCCCCAAACCGCCGTCGTCTCCCCTCCCTTCCCTGCCTATAAAACCCTCCCTTTGCCGCTCTCTTTCCCTCCTTTAGCCTCTCCTCTCCCCGCCGCCCTCCTTTCCCCATTCGGCCGAACGCCGGAGCCGCTGCGCCAAGCTCCCGCCGCTGCCTTCTCTCTTCACCACCGCTGCCGCCGTTTCTCTACCCGCCGCCGCTCGCCTCCGGCCGCCCCAAGCCCGGCGCCGGTAAGCAACGAGCTCGCCGCCGCCTCCCGCCGGGCGCCCGTGCGCCGGCGAGCGCGCCGCCCGTGCGCCGCCGGGCGCCCCGTTCTGGCCTGGGCCACGTCGGCCGGCCCGCGCCCGCGTGGCCTCCGTGTGTGCGCCGTGTGGCGCCACGTCGGCCGTGTGTGCCATGTCGGCTCCCGCCGTGGTTCGTGGACTCGGTCCAAGGTAGACCGGGCCCACATGTCTGAAATTTTGAATTTTGAAATTTTGCTGACGTCATAAATATTGTTTTTCATTATAAAAATAAATCAGCAAAATAGCCTTTTTCTTTTTGTTCTAATTAAACTTTCGGAAGCCATAACTTTCTCATTTTAACTCCGATTTGACCCGTTCAAATTTTTGAATTTTTGAATTTATGTGTATTTATTTATTTTCGTTTGTTTTGTCTTTTCACGCGTAGAACCCGTCGTTGCCGAAGACTTCTCCACTCCGCAGCAAGAAGATCCAGACAGCATGCACGAAGGCAAGTCTCCTTTGAACATATGTACCTATGTGTTGTGAAATGTTTTTTATTATTTTAAATATTATTTGCATTGCTATTTACATAGAACACTAGTTTCTAGTTTAAGTATTAGTTAAACCAATTATTGTTATGCCCTCGATTGAAGTTGAATGCCATGTACCTTTGTAACCTTAGGATCTCCTTTGTCTCAGTAATGAGAGTATTATAATTCTTTGCTAAATATTAGAACGGTAGTAAATGCTTAGTCATGCTATTTAACTTTTGTAACCTTGGAATGGGAAATTATATTTCATTAAACTAGTCTTTGTATTCGGAGATTAGTGGCGATTGGTGTTGCCACTGTTCTTTTAAAATAAAATAAAATGTGAAAATTGTTTTAGACCAGGGCGCATGGTTAGATTGGATTGGTGCGGATTAGCATGAGATTTTGTAAAGAGTATGTTCCACCCTAGTCGATTAAGGACCGACTCATGTGTTTGTCCAGACTAAGCATTACCGTGCAACCCCAAGTCTATATGGGTATGACCTAGCTGATTAACTTACGATAGTCTAGTTTAGATGCCACCAGTGGAAAGTGGGTGCCAGGGATTTACTGGTTATTCACAGTGAGGGACAGGGACTTACTGTACTTATATGGCGCAAGAGGGGGCTTCTGACTGGGTGGATTTAACCCTTCAGCGGTGAAACCTCAGCGTGTGGTGTCTAGATAGACTAGAGTGAGGTAAAAGCTTTGTCATATTTTATCTGGGTCTCATGCCAAAGGAAGCATGGTGACTATTAGGATAATTTATCTCTTGGGGGTAAAGTTGTACAATCTCTGCATAGTGTTAAACTATTCGAATAGCCGTGCCCACGGTCAAGGGCGGGCAAGGAATGCATTCACATGGTAGATTTTTGGTTTTGATTTTTAATATCAAAGTTTTGGTATCCCTTAGTTTTGATAATTCAAAATCATGCCTGTTGGCCTCTAGCTTCTAGCAGACTACCATCTAAGTTAGGTGCTGAAAATCAGGCGATGTAACATCCCAAAATTCGGGTGTTCAGAAAATATGAATTTTTTTAAAAACTTTTTCCTTGCATTTTACTGGCATTCAAATATCTTCTAAATATTTATTTGAAATTGTCTGAGTTTCACGCTATGCAAATCAATAGTCAAGAAAAATCCCAAGTGCAAATAATGAACATAATAATAGAATATGACATTTCAGATCATGAATTCAAAACTACCAAAATCTTTATTTCGAATTCAAAACTACCATATTCACATAAATTCATTAATTACTAAAATCATTTTTAAGGGCCTAGATGCTTTCAACGTCCTCGATCCGGTGACTTTGACCACCCCTCCCTCACTAACGATGTGGTCCTGCGGTGGTTTTTGGCCGTGCACAAGGAAGACATGTTCACTAGCAAGCTGCAGAAGAGGAAACCCCAAATTTATTGAGGGAAACGAAGAGGATTGTTGGGAATTTGTTTAGAAATTAGAGGACAATGAAGAAACTCACTAGGGTAGTGATCACGCACGGTGAGGTCACTTAGGAGATTCTTGGTGGTGAGTAGCGACTAGGCGCTCCTGTCCCATGAACCACTAGCATCCTGGATCCAAACACAAAGCAAAAAGGGTGTTTTAGATGTAAAGGAAGGAGGTGAGGAGATGGTTACCTCGGGGATCTGCGATAGGGGCTCGGCAAAGGTGATGAGCCAAATTATTTTGAAATGGTGGTCGACGGCTCAGCGCGGATGGATGTAGATGTCAGTTGATCCCGAGTTTCCACGACCCTGAGACTCAAAGATGGTAGGGTGGCTGCGACCTTTGGAGGAACCCAAGCAGCACTGCCTGGTAGAAGTGACATTCGAAGAAGATAGAGCGGCATAGCACGGCGGAGACTGGCAGGGAGGGGAGACGCGGAGAGGCAGGAAGTAGCACTGGTGGCACAGAGAGGTGAGACGTGCGGAGAAAAATGGGGTAGTTGCATTGTGCAAAAGGAAGAGGAAAAGAGAGATGTGAGAATGACATGTTGGGCCCATCTATCTACGTTTTGCTCTATACGTGGGATAGGACGATGAGGGGTAGTTCAACCGATTGATAGAAGGTGCGGGCCCAAGATGGATGGCCCAGATCCTAACTCATGGCAAGATCAGATGGCTACGGAGAACGAAGCAAAGAAATGACCACCACCACCATATATATATATATATATATATATATATAGAGAGAGAGAGAGAGAGAGAGAGAGAGATAATATATATATGTATATAGTACAGAAAATAGACAAATAAAAAACGGTAATGCAAAACACTTTGGATCAGTTGCGCCCATAGCCCCTACCAGGAAATCTATCTATCTACCTATATGTGTGTGTGTGTGAACGCATATGTCAATCCAACACTACTAGTAAGGTTGATAGCTCTTACCAGTGCTGCTGTTTACGTTTGTTGCTCTTCGGCAGTATTGCGCAACACCTTCGATGTTATTGGGAATGTGTTTAGAAATGAGAGGACGATGAAGAAACTCACTAGGGTAGCGATCACGCATGGTGAGGTCACTTAGGAGATTCCCGATGGTGAGCAACGACTAGGCGCTCCTGTCCCATGAACCACTAGCATCCTGGATCCAAACACAAAACAAAAAAGGGTGTCTTAGATCTAAAGGAAGGAGGTGAGGAGATGGTTACCTCAGGGATCTGAGATAGGGGCTTGGAAAAGGTGAGGAGCCAAATTATTTTGAAATGGTGGTCAATGGTTCAGCGTGGATGGATGTAGATGTTAGTTGATCCCGAGATTCCACGACCCTGAGACTCAAAGATGGTAGGGTGGCTGCGACCTTTGGAGGAACCCAAGCAGCGCTGCCTGGTAGAAGTGGCATTCGAAGGAGATAGAGCGGCGTGGCACGGCGGAGACTGGCAGGGAGGGGAGATGCGAGGAGGCAGGAAGTAGCGCTGGTGGCACAGAGAGGTGAGACGTGCGGAGAAAAGTGGGGTAGTTGCGTTGTGCGAAAGGAAGAGGAAAAGAGAGATGTGAGAATGACATGCTAGGCCCACCTATCTACTTTTAGCTCTATACGTGGGATAGGACGAATTCAACCAATTGATAGGAGGGGAGGGCCCAAGCTGGATGGCCCAGATCCTAACTCATGGCTAGATTAGTTGGCTACGGAGAACGAGGCAAAGAAATGACCACTGCAAACTAGTATTTTTTAAGTAGTAGAGATAATATATATATATATATATATATATATGTATGTATGTATGTATGTATGTATGTATGTATGTATGTATGTATAGTATAGTATAGTATAGTATAGTATAGAAAATAGACAAATAAAAAGGGTAATGCAAAACACTTTGGATCAGTTGAGCCCATAGCCCCTACCAGGAAATCTATCTATCTACCTATATGTGTGTGTGTGTGTGAACGTATATGTCAATCCAACACTACTGGTAAGGTTGACAGCTCTTACCAGTGCTGCTGCTTAGGTTTGTTGCTCTTCGGCAGTATTGTGCAACACCTTCGATGTTAAACCCAATAAATTGGATATTGTTGCTTGGACTTTGATGATCTCACGCATTTTCCAATAACGGAGGAAAATTTTGGGACGACCAATAGTTTAAACAAAAGAATGGAGTGATGAAGAAACTTAATTCTATGCGAGTGCATATTAAAGACTAACACTATATGGACTTGAGCAAATTTTGCCCAGGTTTTGCTCAGGCCTAATTTCATAGCATATGATAAACCAAGTGCTATTTGAATTTGATTCATATCCAAGGCATTGAATGTGCAAAATTATGAATCGCATCTAAAAGAGTAAGTAATTAAAGTGTTTAGGTAACTTATTTAACAGAAAACATACACAATTACTTCGCATTGATTAAATTAAAGACTTTTCTATCAATGGTCACACATCATATATGAACATGGGATTTATTTGAATTCCACAATTGATATCAATTAAATGTGTGTCTATCTACAATCACACATCAGATATACTAACCGGATATATCTCCAATAATAATTGCCCAGACAAATGCATGTGGTGGTGCATGGATGGATATGTCTTCAGGATATATCTCCAATAATAATTGCCCAAACTAATGCATGTGGTGGTGCATGGATGGATATGTATTCAGTGTATTGCATTTAATGAGTCCCATTATTAGTTTTGCATATAAATATGGTTTCACCCAGCCCTTTTCTTCGACACAAAACAAAAGCTTAGGAACCATGTCATACCATGTTCACTATATGGACCAATAGTTTAAACAATAGAATGGAGTGATGAAGAAACTTAATTTTATGCGAGTGCATATTAAAGACTAACACTATATGGACTTGAGCAAATTTTGCCCATGTTTTGCTCAGGCCTAATTTCATAGCATATGATAAACCAAGTGTTATTTGAATTTGATTCATATCCAAGGCATTGAATGTGCAAAATTATGAATCGCATCTACAAGAGTAAGTAATTAAAGTGTTTAATTAACATATTTAACACGAAACATACAAAAAAATACTTTGCATTGATTTAAATAAATGTGTTTCTATCCATGGTCACACATCAGATATGCACATGGGATTTGTTTGAATTCCACAATTGATATCAATTAAATGTGTCTATCTACAATCACACATCAGATATACTAACTGGATATACCTCCAATAATAATTGCCCAGACTAATGCATGTGGTGGTGCATGGATGGATATGTCTTCAAGATATATCTCCAATAATAATTGCCCAAACTAATGCATGTGGTGATGCATGGATGGATATGTATTCAGTGTATTGCATTTAATGAGTCCCATTATTAGTTTTGCATATAAATATGGTTTCACCCAGCCCTCTTCTTCGGCACAAAACAAAAGCTTAGGAACCATGTCATACCATGTTGAGTGGCACTGCATCTCCGGTTCTGATTGTGGTAAAATGTCTTGTCGATTTCTTATTGAATAATTCCTATATGACTATATGCAACTGCAATTTTCTTTTTGATAGTTAATTATGATTTATGAACTCAAAGTGATGACCCTAACAATCTTATAAAATTTCACATATACAGGTGGCAAGATAGAGTGGCCAGAGTGTTTGGGTATGAAGGGCAAGGAAGCAAAAGCTTTGATTCAGAAAGAGAGGCCTAGTATTAGTGGACTGTTTTATGTTCCTCGAGGCTCCTATGTCACAGAAGACCACTGCTGCAACCGTGTTTGGATTTGGGTTGATTGCGTGGGCAACAACTGTAATGACCATGAACTTGAAAATTCCATCGTGGTTAAGGCTCCAAGGGTTGGGTGATTCATATTTTGTGTACTTAGAGGGTGCATATGCACATGCATGGACCTATTTACTAAGAAAAATATTTCTTGGTTGTACATGTCATGTGAAGTATAAACTATGTTAATAAAGCACTCTCTATTTTCTTGTGGCTAAAAGCTTTTTATATGTTACTATACATATGTCTAGAATGTCTATTCTACATATATTGGCTGAGTAATTAAGGAGATGGGAACAACCTCTTGATGGGACAATGCTGTTATGGGTATGATTCCATGCACCAGGGGTTCAAATCCAAGCACCCACCAATACACAGACAAGAGTACGCATCAATAGGATCTTTCTGAGGTGTAGATTTATGCCCAATTTCTATATTTCTATGTGCGTGCTAAGGGGAGCACTTGTGTGCATGTGTGTGTGGTGTGTATCTTCCCTGTAATTGAAAATTTGGCCCCTTGATTCTAATTAAGTCGATATTTGATAAACGCTATAGTATACCCAAGCTAACCTTTGTACACACTGGCTGTTTTGTATTAGGTCGAAGCTTGTAAATGCTACAGTAGGCACTATGCTGTTGTTTATAAATGCCCCTCTTGGTTCTTGCTGGGCTGGCATTTAAAAACAATGTGGTAGGACCTACGATAGAGTATATATATGCCATGCAATTTTCATGCCCCAAATCCAATTAAACATAGGCTTAGGCTTGTTTTCAAAGCGTTTAGACTAAACGCCAGGCTAATGCAAAACGTTGGCAATTCTTTTTGGCAATATAAAATTTTGTACTTATTTGTCCCTCCAATCACAAATACATATCATTTTGGACATTGACACGTCCCGAAAACTCAACTCTAACAATAATTTATATTGTAATATATTTGTAAAACTCAATAAAATTATAACAGAGTACTTTTTGACCCAAATTTATACATGTGATTTTCATTAATCTAATCTAAATATTTAAGAAGATATCATAGTCGAAATTTCAAAAATTTAACTACACTCATCGAAAAATGACATGTATTTGTGACTAAGGGAGTAATAAGCATGTCAAAGATACATGCACCTTTGCATCACACACATGTATTATGTCACGTAATTTCTTTTGTCACAGTAGAACAAAAAGGATTAATATAGTTGACCCTAGGGTAATTGTGGCCGATTGTAGTTGCGAAAGCAATAGTATTAACGACACTAGTGCAAAGTTTCTCGACTATCTTTTTTAGTTGAAGTGTTATTGTTTTTCTTGTGTACCTCGGGCCCCTCTTCCCTCTTCATTGGTGCTCTCCCTGTTGTTGAGTCAGAGGGACTCATGTAACATCCTGATTTTTAGAGCCTTTTTGAAGCTTTTAAAATAAAATTCACCATTTGGATTTTTCTGGAATTAATTAAAGCTTAATTGGAATTTTCATTAATCAAAAAGATTTAATATGATTAAATTAAACATTAATATTTGCCAAAAATATTTTATTTGTGTTCCTTGTGTCACAAGGAATTTTTCTGTATTTTCTGGGATTTTTCGGAGTTTGTTTGAGTTCAATTTGAAATTTCCAAAAAAAAAAAAGAGGAGAGAGAATGAACAGTACTCGACATGTTTCAGCACCTGGTTCATCTTCAACCTCCAGAGCTTCGATCGATCCCGTTCTCTGTACGCAGTTTTTTCCGTTTTTCTCTCTCTTCATAACTTCCAATCCGGACATTATTTGAATGTCTTCCCAAAAGGAAAGTTGTGCCAAATCACGCAAGTAATCCATCCCAACTGGTCTCTTTCCGTTTCGTTTATCCGTTTGCCTTTTATCTCCAATTTTTTGAAACGGACTCTAAACCGAAATTCGCGAATTGGAGTCGGTTTCTATCTCTTCCAAGCCTATAAATACGACCCCTTGGCTCCCCTAAACCCATCCCAAGCCGTGCCAAGTCCCCTCAAAGCCCAGGACGCCGTCGGCACCGAGCCCCTCCGGTCCCGAATTTGCTCGTCGTGTCCCGAGCTATTCGGTGAGTTTCTCCGTGATCCTTTTGCGTCACATTGTGCCATCATGTCCCATCTACCTTCTTGCCAAGTTAATTTGGTTTTGGTGCAGCCAATATCCCGGAATCAAGTTTTCCCCAATCTAGGTCAAGAGCGCTTCCCGACGTCGATTCGTCGCCTCCGGTAAGCTTTAGCCCTTGCCGTAATTTTTCTTAGACTTGTCTCGTCACGTTCTACGCCGTGCTCACTTCCGTTTCCCCGAAAAGCCTCCACAAATTTTTGCCTCCGAACCTCGCCATGGCCGTCAATGGCATCTCGTGTCCCCCATCTGCCCGGTGATGTTTTCACCAATCCGTTCGCGTCACTTCGTGCCAAACCATCCCAGGTAGCTACCCTCCAAGTGGTTTTAGATTTCGTTCACCGAGCACCAAGATATTAAGTTTTTCCTTTTCCCTTCCCGACGTCGTTCAAACGTCGTTTGCGTCGTCTCCGGTGGGTTTCTGGCCGAGCCGATAATTTTCCTAGCTTCGCCAAGCCGCGTTCTAGCCCGTGCTCACCCTACTTCTCCATGTCCTATGCCCGGATTTTATTCCTCTCTCCTACCCATGTCGTTGTAGCCGCCCGTGCCGTCAACGGTCTCCGTTTGGCGTGCCGTCAGTTCCTAGCAACCCATTTTGCTAGTTAGATTCATCTCCCATGCCTCCTCTCGCCAGCGCTAGCCTCCTTTCCAAAAATTGCTCTCGGATGAACAGTAACATCTGTGAATTTCCAGCATTTTCTCGCCCCGGCAAACTTTAGATCGCCCGTTCTCCTTCGTCCGAACTCCGATCGACCCGATTCTTCTTCCTAAATTCATCTAAAATTGAGCTCTTTCTTGTGGTTCTGGTTTTGCAGTTTTTGGAGTTTATTTGATTTTATTTCTTGTGTTTCGTCTCGTTCTCTCTCCCGTTAGATGGCGCGTTCGAAGGAACTGAAGCAAGATTTGAAGATCAAGAATTCTTAACTGAGCAAGGCCAAGGCAAGTCGTGTCCTTTGATCATGTTGAACCCAGTTTGCAATCTATTATTTAATTATTTTGTTTTAAATTATCTTGCATTGCTATTTTTATTCAAACCCTTGTATTGGTAGTTATCGTCCCAATTGGTTATTTCCCTCCTTGATATTTTGGAATACCTTGATGCCATTGTCACCTTAGGTTGGGAATGTAATTAGTGATGCTATGTTATTTGTCACATTGGGTTGGTACGATTAGAATGCTTAGCCTTGCTTATTTTGCGAAAGGTTTCACCATCATATGTGATTAATTAATTTGACCTAATGAGATATTGAACCGTGGTTGGTGCCACTGTTATAAAATTTGTGCCGTGACGTTGGTGCGTCATTGGCGGTGGTTATACAAAATTGGTTTTCACTCGGGCGAATGATCGTGCAGTAAAGGGGGAAGTGTTGGAGCACTTCGAGGGATGTGGTAGTCTCGCCCGAGAACACTTAAGGACTTAACTTTGTGCGCCATTGATCTGAGTCTTACCGTGCAAACCACATGTCTGGTATGGGACAGACCTGGCTGATTAATTTGTGATGTTTCAATTCTGGTTCCGCCATTGGGATGTCAGTGGGTGTCGTATACATTCCACGGGGCGCAAGGGGGGTGTGATGCGAAACCCTAGCGGGCGGGATTGGGTTGGAATTGAACATTGTAAAGGCCTTGTTGTGATTTCCTTAGCGCGAGGCTAATCACATCGTGTGGGTACAGTTGTGCAACCTCTGCAGAGTGTAAAACTATTCGAATAGCCGCGTCCTCGGTCATGGACAATGCTCGGTGATTTCACACGAGGTATAGTTACTCTTGGAAAAATTTGTAGTTGGTCAGTGGATGGTTAATTCACTGTTGGTTTAGCTTGTGGATGGGAGGTCCATAAGTAGTTTACTTCAATTCCTTTGATTATTCATTATTGTCTTATTTACAATTCGCCTTCAATCTATTTATGGTAATTTCAAATGCCGTTTTATGCAAATTAACCCTTTCAGCCTTCCATTGGTAAGCCTTGCATATTATATTGCATCATTTGTTACAAACGGCTTGCTGAGTACCAATGTACTCACGGCTTTATGCCTATGTTGCTCAGTTGAGGATGAGGAGTACTACCAGCAGGAGGTTCCAGGAGGCGAGTACTTTGACGACTACGCGTTCTAGGCTTCGCTCCCCACTCGATTGCCTGTGGGCATGTCGATGGGCCACTACGTTTTACTTTGGATTTTCCGCTGCTAGCTTATTAGCCACTCCGGCTATTGAGATTGTAAGCTTGACCATAAGGTTGTACTCTGATATTTTATTTATATAGTTTGGATTTTCTTTAGAATATCGTGATGTGGATGATATTTATCTTTGTTTATGCTGTGTGCACTAGCGTGATCCTGGACTAGTGCAAAATACACAGGAGAGTCCGGATTTGCATATTCGGGTCTCGACAACTCATTGATCTATTGACGTACTATTAGATTTTTTCTTAAAAGTTCCCTTCCGAATATTGTTGTTTTAGCCTTTTGTTCTTTCTTTGGTGAGTCCCCCACTAGATTTCTTTTGTGTGATGTGTTTTCATGCCATGTTGCCTACTGAACTTCTAACATGGTGGCGGTAAGCAAGGAGGAGGTGGCGATACTTGTACAGGCGGCATGGAGCAGGAGGCGGCGGCGGTGTGGGGATGGATTAGGATGAAGAGAACGTGACATGGGGAACTTGAGACGGCGATACAATGAGGGAACTACGCCATCACCTTTGTCTCTTGCTTGTGCATCATCGACGTCTCCCCTCCCTTCCCCAATGACGCTGCTTCTCCTGAAAGATACCACCACCTCCTCTCCTCTCTTTCCTCTGGTGCCTTTTCCCATCCCTGACTCCACCTTATAGTCCCAGCTACTACCTCCCTTCACAGTCTCCCCCGCCGTTTGCTCTACCATCCCTAGGGCCGCCTCCCTCCTCCATTTGGATCTGGTGGTTGGTGAGCATCCTCTGTCCGGATCTTGCAGCTGGCGTCCTCGATCCGGTGACTTTGACCACCCCTCCCTCACTAGCGATGTGGTCCAGTGGCATTTTTGGCCGTACATGGGGAAGACATGTTCACTAGCAAGTTGCAGAAGAGGAAACCCCAAATTGATTGAGGGAAGCGAAGAGGATGGTTGGAAATGTGTTTAGAAATGAGAGGATGATGAAGAAATCCACTAGGGTAGTGATCATGCACAGCGAGGTCACTTAGGAGATCCCCAGTGGTGAGCAACGACTGGGTCCTCCTGTCCCATGAACCACTAGCATCCTGGATCCAAACACAAAGCAAAAAGGGTGTCTTAGATCTAAAGGAAGGAGGAGAGGAGATGGTTACCTCAGGGATCCAAGATAGGGAGCTCGGTAGAGGTGAGGAGCCAAATTATTTTGAAATGGTGGTCGGTGGCTCAGCACGGATGGATGTAGATGTCAGTCGATCCTGAGATTCCTTGACTCTAAGACTCGATGATGGTAGGGCGGCTGCACCTTTGGAGGAACCCAAGCAGCACTGCCTGGTAGCAGTGACATTCAAAGGAGACGGAGCGGCGTGGCCCGACGGAGACTGGCAGGAAAGGGAGACGTGGGGGGCATGAAGCAGCGCTGGTGGCACAGAGAAGGGAGACGTGTGGGGGAAAGTGGGGTAGTTGCGTTGTGCGAAACGAAGAGGAAAAGAGAGATGTGAGAATGACATGTTGTGCCCACCTATCTACTTTTTTCTCTGTACGCGGGATAGGACGATGAGGGGTAGTTCAACCAATTGATAGGAGGGGGGCACGAGATGGATGGCCCAGATCCTAACTCATGGCTAGAACAGATGGCTACGGAGAACGAAGGAAAGAAAGGCCCACCACCAACTATTATTTTTAAGTAGTAAAGAAGTCTCGTACTCTCTCGGCCATCGTCTCCAAACGGTGAACCATCATCTCTCTCCACTGGCCGTTGCATCCTCCACCAGCTCCTTCCCCTCCTCTGGTGCTTTTCCAAATCCCGAACCTTTTTCCATCTCAACTCACCGCCTCTGCTCCACCGGCACAGTGCACCGGCCTCTCCTCCATCCATGTAGCTCGCCTCCACTGTGCCTCCTTCAACAAACGAAGTTCGAACTGATTGGAGGGATATGGTGTCTATATTAACCACGCTACATCTAGTCCATAGCCGAGGTGGCATGCTACGAAGTCTACGTCAACAAAAAATAGTCGAGCCAATGGGAAAGAGGCGCCATGAGGCATTTCAAACAACGATGCACTTGTAAAGGGGCATATACTACAAAAGTACTCTTAGGAGGGTAAACCAAACTTCGATTGACTTTAGGAGATTATTTGCAATTTTCTGGTTATTTAGTTCATTGCTCTTGTCATTTTGCGAGTGTACGCTGTAAGCAAATTATGTTTGAAAAAGTGTGAGTTTTCCTCTGAAATATCTTTGGAAAGTCAGAATCCCTCTGAAGATCAAAGTTTTCCCTGTGGTTATTCTTCAAGAAGAGAATTCTGACGAAGGAATACTTGATTAAAAGAGGGTGGAAAGGAAGTACTAAATGTCAAATCTGTGGTTCAGAAGAGACTATTGATCATCTTTCTTTTCTTACTAAATGGCAAAATCCATTTGGTGCACTGTGGCTGTGCTTTGGGTTTTCCCAGAACCCCTAATAATCATACACAGCTGTTTAGATGGTTAAATGGTTTCAAATTTCAAGGGTAACTGAGGAACTAATAACAGCTGTATTGCAGCTTTTGTTGTGGGCCATATGGAAAGCAAGAAACCGAGGTTGTTTTCAAGGTAAACTCCCTAATCCATGCAATCTACTACTGGCCTAATCATATGGGCTATTTTGCAGAAAAGGGAAGATCAAGACCTGCTGCGCATGGGGGAGCAGACTTTTGGAGCAAATCGTCGCTGAAGTGTTCAATGCTGAAACAGGATGGCGGTCAAGAGGATAGGTGCTGCTAGGGGATGCTGCTTGATGCTGAGGAGAAGCAAGAGTTCCTGGAGCAAAATCTGAATAAAAAGGTGTAGTTGGTGTGCTTTAGAATTCCTAGCTCAGAAGTTGGTTGTAGTTTGGTAGTGACTCGTAAACTGGAATATCCCAAAAGCTCTGCTTCTGGACGGCAAGCAGGGTTCATCCATTGCTGTTTTTTTGTTTTCTTTGTTTGCTGTCCGATTTCTTTGTTTCTAGTAATAGAAATCGGAGGGTTTCCCTTTCTTTTTCAAAAAAAGGCAAATTATGTTTGTGTATGGCCAATTGGCCAGATGTTCTATAACGCAATTGGCCAATGCTGCTGCTTAAGGAAGTGTATGCCAATTGGCCAACACTTCCTTAAGCAGCATGCATCCCCTGCAAAAAAAAAAGGGAATGCATGATGCTTAAGGAAGTGTATGCCAATTGGCCAATTGATCCTGTCCTTAGGTAGTGCTAGGAGGGTCATCAGCATATATCCTATGTGGAGGAAAGAGAGTATGCAAAAAAAACCGAGTCAGCTCTTCCTTAAGGGCATCTCCAATGGTCTGAGTCAGCTAGCTATATGCATGTACACATCAGCATATATCCTATGTGGAGGAAAGAGAGTATGCAAAAAAAATCGAGCCAACTCTTCCTTAAGCACTAGTCTATAACGCCAAACGAGGCAACCTCTATAAATTCTGTGTGTGCATGTAAGCATCAAATAGCTATCCTTATAGATAGTTCTTTAGAATGCTAGCTTTAGTGTGTACTATATAAATGATGTGGAAGTCTTATAGTTAGTTGCTAGCTATAACCATTGGAGATGCCCTAAGCACTAGTCTATAACGCAAAATGAGGCAGCCTCTATAAATGATAGTCCTTTTCTGTGTGTGCATGTAAGCATCAAATAGCTATCTTTATAGATAGTTCTTTAGAATGCTAGCTTTAGTGTGTACTATATAAATGATGTGGAAGTCTTATAGTTAATTGCTAGTTAGAACCATTGGAGAGGCCCTTAGGCAGTGTTGGCTGCTAGGACGAAGTGGATGGGATAGGATCGTCTCGGGAAAAGGGTGGTACCTGTATTTGGTTGGTGGGATGAGGTGGGATGAAGCGAGATGGATTCATCCCACTCGAAGAAATAATCCCTCAATATTCGGCACAGTGCTGTTTGGCAAAAACTCGTCCCTCCTTGTTCGCTCGCCGCATGTGACAACGAGGTGAGATTCGGTCACCACCTCACCCGCCGATGGGAGCACGTCAGGGAGGCGATGGAGACGGTCGTCGTCGGCCTCAACGTCAAGTGGCGCCGTGCTGCAGATCTACGTCGGCCTCCGCTGCCTCGTCTTCCTCGCCGTGTTGCAGATCTACGTCAGCCGCCGTTGCCTCGTCGTCCTTGGAGTGCTGTAGATTTGCGTCGAGGAGGTGGAGAAGCTGGTCAGCTCCAGCTCCAGCAACGCACGGGAGGCGACGGTGCACATGCATTCATCAGCTGACTGTCTGTTGCAGGCTTGCAGCGGATCGTTGTATTATTTTCGTGTCACGCAACACTATGTAAGCATGTTTATTTTCAACCATTGAAGCTGGAGTAACCTTTGTAGCTCGAAAAAAATTGTTTGTCTTGTTTTCATTTGTAGGTAACTAGGAATTAGGAATATAACAAGTGAAAAAGGTTATCAAGCCATTGTTGATGAAGAAATTAGGCAAAACAGGCTACAAGGCACTAAACCTTTGTGGCATTTGCTTCAGGACATTGGCTTTTTGTGCTTTTACCAAAACACACTAAACTTTACTGGATATTTGTTGAAACACACTCCGACCATTATTGTCGACAATCAAATTTTTTATCTTACAAAATGTAGGAAAAATCTGAACCTCACAGATAGATTAGAGAGGAGAAAAGAAAACTATCTTTATTGCTATATTGAGATTACAGTCTGCTCTAGATGAGCGATTACAAATGGGTATGCTACTAGCCTTAACTTTACAATTCTTTGCCTCCATTGGCTATTGCTTGATCGAATGATCTTTCCTTCATCTTCTCCCTTAAGGATTAAATAGTATCGAAGACGTGTCAGTTGTCTATGCGAATAGATGCCTTGTCGATTCCTCACATCTGGTCGAGTAATCGGTTGCTATCAGATAAGGAAATCTGATAGTAACTATCGATGGTTATTGCCAGTGGGAGAAAATCTAGAGATAACCACGAGGCAATTGTCGTCAGATGTACGGGGCCGAATCATTGTATGATTATTGGTGATAGAAATGCATGTGCTCTTATCTCACCACACGGGAAGCCAAATGAAGTTAAGCCTAATTATCGAATTATAGCTTAGAACGTTATGTATTAAAGCTATATTTAATTGATTATCCAATGCTCGTCATTTATATTATTATTACCAGCCGAAAGATGAGAGAGAAGGTTGGCAAAATATCCATCTATTTTAAGGTTCTCTAACTAACCTTCTAAGATGTAAGAGGATAGGAAAATTTGAGCCGTCTATTTTTGCGATAAATGGGCCAAATTATGGCCATTTGCACTCTAACCAACTCTAGCCGGCTGCCTTGACCTCGTTGCAATATGAAAGGCCTGAAACAAACTAAATTTTCAGAAAATTGAGAATTTCATTTTGATTTTGATTCCTTGAGCTTCCTCAGCCAATTCTCCTCTAAACCACCTCATCCAAGCTTCAAGATTCGTGCTGCATTGCCTCAAGGGCTGGAGTTTGTGCTGGCACTGTGCTTCATCTAAAAACAACCGCCGCTGCTCCTGGTTTTCTTTCGCCCCAGCCTTCTCGCGCCATCTCGTGCTCTCCTATCACCACTGCCACCTAGCCATTTACCCTACCTCTCCTCTGACAGTCCCTGCCAGCCTCCTTTGACCCTAGTGAGTTTCCGGGCCACAATTTGCCATCTCCACCGCCTTTGCCCCTCTCCCAAGCAAAACTGCCTCTCTGCTCTATTTAAAGCCCCAAGCCTCCCCTGAAAAGTGCATCAGTGCCCAGTGAGCCTCCCAGTACTCTTAATCGAGCCCTTGGCCAGAGCATCGCCGACGATCACCGGAATTGGCCAAAGTAAGCCAAACTTCGATTCTCATTGCACAACTTATTACTTTCTGATTGCTTGCATTTGTAGCTTCCCCTTACTCCCAGGAATCTCCCCGAACCATTGCCTTAAGCTCCCGAGCACCTCTCTTCTCTACCGACGAAGTCCACCGTTCGGCCGAGGTACCTTGCCGTGGGTAGCCTCGCACAGTCCATCCTAGCCCAAATCGCCGCCTCCTCTAGGTTACCCTAGCTCAACAGATGCTCAATTACCGGCCCAATGACCCAGTTAACCCTCTGTTCACCTGAAAGCATCTAGGCCCCTAAAATTGGTTTTGGTAATTAATGAATTTATATGAATATGGGACTAACATGTTTTAATGAACATGCGAAGGCTTAGTCCATTTGTGAGCTATAAGATGCAAGCCAAAGGATGCAAAAGAAGACCCAAGATTGGCTAAAGGCAAAGGTATACTTAGAATAGGATCTCTTTTATTTTTACCGGTCTTAGGAGAAAGGTGAAAGACTGGATTATAGGGTAGATAATTGTACCATAAAGAGGGATCTTGGCAAGTAGCTTGATAGCAAATTTATGTGCCACTTGGATCAACTTAGAAGCTTGCATTCATCAAAGATTGATTTCAAAATCAAAATCTGTGCTCTGTCTGGACGAGCGGTAGTACCGCAGATTTGAACGTCGGAACTACCAGAGAGCGGTAGTTCCGCGCCCAAAAGCGGTAGTACCGGCGACCGGAAGCTCCGACTTTTGAGCGGAGCCTTTTTTCCAGAGAGCACCCCCGGATGCATTTTAGTTTTTCTGGAAATGGAAGTACCGGCAATTTCAACGCCGGAACTACCGTAGGCTGCGGTAGTTCTGCATTTTCAAGCGGTACTTCCGGAGTCCGGAAGATCCGGAGGATGAGCGGAACGTTTTTTCCAGAGAGCTCCTCCGGATGAAATTTGGAAATTCTCGGAGCGGAAGTACCGGGTAGTTCCGCTATTCCGAGCGGTACTTCCGGAGTCCAGAAGCTCCGGTTTCAGAGCGGAGCCTTTTTTCCAGAGAGCGCCAGAGTTTGGGACCTTTCGGATTTCCGGAGAGCGGTAGTACTGCGCTGACTTTGCGGAACTACCGGAGAGCGGTAGTACCGCAAATTACAACGACGGTAGTACCGCGTCGCCGAATCCAACGCTCATTGCAGTGCTCTGACATAGCCATTCTGCCGCGAAGATTTGGCAGCGGTAGTACCGGCCCATGGGAGCGGTAGTACCGCTCATCCTGAATTTTTCAGGAATTTGTGCCAAGCGGCTAGTTTTGGTTGGTGGAGGCTATAAATACCCCCACCACTGCACAAGGGCTAAGGTTAGAGACTCATTGCACATTTCTTGAGCCCTAGAGCATTCACTCCACTCTCATTCTCTCCTTGAGCATTAAATTTGAGGTGGTTGAGCAAATAGTGCTAGAATTCATTAGTTGATCCACTTGGCACTAGTTTGCATTCAAGTGAAGCCTGGATTCATTACTCTTAGTGCTTGCCAGCACTTGGACGATTGGGCGGAGGTTCGATCGGTGATCTTCTGAAGGAGCTTATGAGAAGACCCGGTGATTTGTGAAGGTCGGAGCTCACCTACCCAGAGCGGGGAAGAGCTACCACTAGTGATTGAGGTGCTTCGGCTTAATTCGTGGTGCCGGTCTGATTCGTTCGGGCTAACCTCAATGTGGACTAGGGGAAACCGGCAAGTTTTCGATCACCATGGTAAAAACATCGGTTGTGTTCATTTCTCTCTTAGCTCTTGTTTATATACTTCGTTGTGATCATTTGTTTGCCTAGAGCTAGGATTGCTATATTTTTGACTAGAATTGTGTAGGATTAATTACTTTACATTCTTGTCGTTTAAATTGTGAAGAATTAATCAAGTAAACAAGAAAATTTTAAAAACCTCCTATTCACCCCCTCTAGTCGGTATCCTTGATCCTACAAGTGGTATTAGAGCTTGGTCTCTCACAATTAGACTTAACCGTCTAGAGAGAAAAGGATGGCTAGTGAGGGGATTGCGGTAGGCAAGGCATCACTATTTGATGGCTCTAATTATGCTTATTGGAAAAATTAGGATGTCAATTTATTTAAAGGCCATGAGCCCTCATATTTGGAAAATCGTTAATGATGGTTACGTCATGCCTCTTGATCCCGAGCACCCGACAGAACAAGACGGGCGTAATACTCATTTAGACGCCCAAGCCATGAATGCTCTTGTTGTGGCTACAGACTAAACAGAGAGAGAGAGAGAGTATGGTAGTGGGGAGTGAATAATGGCCTGGGTTTCTCCCCTTAGCCTGTGTTGTATATATATGTCCACATGGAGAGTGCTTTTACAGCTATACCCTTACACATGAGTAATCCCCTCAGGGGTACTTATGTCACTATACATGTCCCATTTCGGACCTCTCATTCCCCTAACAGGCCTGCTGGGCTTAGGTGGGGGCCACCCCTACAACAGGAGCCTCTCATGGTGAAGGGCTTCACGGGCCGAAGCCATGTTGCCGAGCCCTTTGGCCTCCTCCGTCCCTGCGGCCTGTGAGGTTATTCCAGCGTTCGTCGTAGTGTTCGGCTTGTTGCGAGGGTATAGAGCCGGGCAGCCTGGCGAAGCCTTCGGCGTCGACAGAGTCTTGCCGAGGCAGGGTTGGGGCTGCCGTCTGGGGTGGAAGTCGAAGTCGAGGTCGGTGTCGGGTCCGAAGGCCAACGTCAATGTAGGGGGCGGATTCGGGGTTGAGGTCACCTCCGATTTGGCGGGGTCGATGGTTGCCCGGGCCGGATTGGAGATGTTGGCGGAGTTTGATGTATCGGCATAAGGAGGCAGAGCGGGCCCCTACGTCATCGCGCACGTCAAATGATTGCCGGTCTACCTGGCGAGGCTTGAAATGATGCGGCGCGAGACTTGAGGCGTCGCGGCCATGCCATGTTGCGACGTTCCTTCTTCTGGCCATCCACGCGGCGAAATGCGCTTAGCGCAGCACAGGTGGAGGCATCGTGGCCGTACGATGCTGCAACGCTTCTTCGCCGGTTAGACTTCCCTCCCGCCGGCTGGGCTCCTGTCGGTTGGACTTCTGCCGGTCGGCTTCCCCGCTGATGGGGTATATATATAGTGTTGTTGTGGCATTGTACCTGCATTGTGTGCTCGGATAGGTACTGCTCCCCTAAAATGGGCCTCTTCAGTGCATCAACATTCCGCATTGGTGTTACGCGGCTTGGGGGATGTTGATGTACTGATGGAGGCCTGTTTTTCTTGGGAGCTTGGTTAGCGGGTGTTATCGGTAGCTGGTCGCACCTGATACTTTCATGCTGTGTTTCTGCGTATGGCAACAAGGTTTTGCCCTGTTCTCATATGTAGGCTCACCTTTGGTCGGGTTTGCCCTTTGGTGCACCGAAGGTGGCCTGTTTATGAGAACAAGCCAAAATCTGCCGCGACATGGCCTCCGGCTTTGCCATATGTGGGGAATGCCGAAGGATGGGTCCCTGCGCGCGCGTCCGCTCCTCGAAGCCGAAGTGGAGGTCGAAGCCGTGACCGCGTTGGTGGGGTATACACTGCCGTGAGCTCGTTGGGCGGCGGAGTCGATGTTGGGACGGGGGTCGTTGTGACGCCAACGATGTTCTCCGAGCACGAAGTGAGCGTGACCCCGCAATAGTGCGCTTTTAATGGCTCTGGGAATCGTGCTGACCCCTGGGCTAGCACGAGCGGGCTGATGCAGCCGTACATGCTTGTCCATTCGGAGTACACACGCGGCGAGCCATGATTGGCGCGTTGCGGTCTGCCGGAGGTGATACGACCGTGGCCGACTGCCCCTTGCTCTACGGTATCAGGGGCGGGGTTGCCCCCCCGGGCGTCGGAGGCCAGCGCCAAGGCTAGAGCCCAAATTAGTGTGGGGGATACTTCGCACCCCAAACTCCACCGCAAGCGGTCCCGTCCAGCGCCTTTGCCGCGGTGTCCCTTTGGACAGGTGCGGCCGAGGTTGGGGGAGCGAAGACCCCATTTGGACTATTGCGGTTGAAGGGTCCGAAGAGCCATGCCGGCGCGCGCCGAAAGCTATGTTGGGTCGCGCGACTTGCACTTATTCTCTGTGCTGACAGACACGCGGCGGGACGCTAGCGGCGCGCCGTGTGGTGACAAGACTCTGTACGACCGCGGTCGTATGCGGGCTACGCGTACCGTCGCGACGCTTCGGCTTCGCACGTGGGAAGGTGAGCAGTTATCGCTCGCCGTTTGCGCTTACCGATGGTGGGGGGCGAGGGGTCTTTATGTACCCCCCGTGGGACTGTGCCTGTGCCTCCTTATGCTTTCTGGTTGTTCACGCCGCCTCCTGCATTTGCTCGCCCTATTCCTGCGCTCCGCTTTTGCCGTCGAGTTCCCCGTGGACGGCAATGGCGACTTGCGACGAGCGTGCTCAGGTGGGCGGCTGCGCCATCCGCCGACGGTCCTCGCCGCTTGTGGTGAAATATGCGCTCGAGGAGCGGGATCCAGCGGCGGCAGACAAGCGGTGGGCGTTGAAGAAGAGTCAGGGTCCATACTTCGGCGAGTTGGGCCACACACTCGTGACGAAAGACACGATCCAGTCACTGCTGCGGGAGGGTGTCACATCCCAAAATTTGGCTTTTTGAAAAATTTAAATTCAAATTAATTATTTTAAGGTAATTGGATTTTACTTGGCTTTTAATTGCCTTTCTGGTTTTTCTGGAATTTAAAAACTATTTTTAGAATTTAAAAAGTAATTCAAAATATGAAAATTAAATATCAACAGTAGTTGGAAATAATTTTATTTAGTCCAAAATATGTCCAGGAGCTTCTGTGAATTTTTCTGGAATTTTTGGAGGTATTTTCATATTTTTCTGAGGCCTAAATAATTTTCTAGCCTTTTCTAAAAATCTAAATCAAATTCGGAAAAAAAATAAAATCACCCTTCCCCTCCGGCCGACGCGTGGACGGCCCAAGACCGCCCACGTCGCCGCTCGGCCAGATCCAGGCCGCTCTCTCCCTCTCCCACCGCCAAGCGGGCCAGGCTCGTCAGCGGCCCGCCTAACCCCCTCCTCGCCCGATGCGTGGACGGCTCGGATGAGCCGCGTCCTCGCGCCCGGCCTCAATCCACCGCCCCCTCCCACTTAAGCCATCCCGCCGTTCGATCCTTTCTCCCGAGCCGCGTGGCTTCAATCCGCGCCGTCCACCCCTGCTCTCCCCACTCTCACTGCGCGCGGGCCCCACCTGTCGGATCCGTCGCCCCCGCGGAGCCGCCGCCTTCCTTCTCCGCGCCTGAATTCCATATCTCCCCGCTCCCTTCCTTTTTCCGGCCGACACCCCGGCGAGCAATTGCCGCACCGTGCCCCCACCTCAGCCCCTATAAATACCCCCATTGGCTTCGCCTCTCCCCGCACCACCTTCCAGCGCTCTTCACCTCGCCCTCTGAGCCCCGAGCGCCGTCGCGCAGAGAGTTCCCCGTGCGCTCGGTAAGTACTCCGGCGAGCGATCGCCGCCGCCTCGGTGATCCCCGGAGCTCGCCGTCGCCACCCAAGCTTCCTCACGCCCGGGCGAATCTCCCCAGCACCTCAGCCGCCTCCCCCCCCCCCCCCCCGCCGTCGTAGCACCGTCGCACCAGGAGACCCGTACCGCGCCTCCGCTCCTCTCGTCGGCGGCCATCCTCCGTCACCCCCGAGCCTCGCCGACCCCTCCAACCGAACCCTCTTCACGCCAGGATTACATTTCACGCACCACCCGATCACCTCCGGCCTCCTCTCGCCGCCGGCGCCGTCGCCTCCGACCACCTCTGCTCGGCTCTCCAGCAGGTATCCCTCACACTGATTTGTCGCCCTATATGGGTAGGCAAAGCCTCCCTGCTCACTTGGCTATCACCGCTCGCTCTCCCTCTCTCTGACTCCCTCGGCGCGCGTTCGAGCCTCCGGCTCCGCACGCTGAGGTTGAGTTTTTCGTTTAATTTTCGTGACTGACAAGCGGGCCCCACACGTCAGCGACCGCCGATCTGTGCGGGCCACTGCCGCCTGGGTCCCACCCGTCTGCGTCAGCCTCTGACAAGTGGGTCCAGATCCCAGTGGGTCCCACCTGTCAGTGACCGAAGAAAATGAGGTCACTGACAGAGGGGTCCCACATGTCAGTGACCAGCAGAGAATACTGTTCCGTGGGTCCCACCTGTCAGTCTCCCGAGATAAAAATAAAAGAATAAAATTTAATCCTCCAGTGGGTCCCACCTGTCAGAAATTTCCGAATTTCTGGATTTATTTCAGATGAGCATAACTTTCTCATTTTAACTCCAATCCAGCCATTCAAATTTCTAAATTCATCTAAATTCATAATCTATCCAACTATGGCCTCTTTTGAATTTTTGGATTTTATTTGAATTTTGTTTGTATTTATTTGCTTTGTTTGCCTCGTCTTTCCTCGCGTAGATTCCAACGTTGTCGACGATCCCTCTTCACAGCAACAAGAAGATCCAGAAACCCTGCAAGAAGGCAAGTCTCCTTTGATCATCTTGAACCTATGATTTTGAAAATATTTTAATTATTTTAAATTGTATGCATTGCTATTTACATAAAAGTCACTAGTTCAAATCTTTAGGAATTAGTTATTCCAACTTTGTTATGCCCTCATTTGACATTGATTGCCATGTACCTTGTCACCCTAGAACTTCCTTTGTCTCAATAATGAGATTACTATTAATCTTTGTGAATATTAGAATGGTAGGTTAATGCTTAGTCTTGCTATCTAATAACTTTGGAAAATCTTGAAAATGGGAAATTATGAGTTATTATTAAATCCTTGTGTTTGAAAGTGAAGTGGCAATTGGAGTTGTCACTGTGATTTTAAAATAAAATAAAAATGTGAAAGTTGGTTTAGATTAGGGTGGATGGCTGTTTGGGTTGGTGCAGTAAGCACGAGAACTTGTTAAGTGTATGTTCCACCCTAGTCAAGTAAGGACCGACGCTTGTGTTTGTCCAAACTGAGCATTAACCGTACAACCACAAGTCTATATGGGTACGACCTAGCTAACTAACTTATGATAGTCTAGTTTAGGTGCCACCAGTGGAAAGTGGATGCCAGGGATGGACTGGTTATTCACAGTGAGGGACAGGGATTTACTGTACTCATATGGCGCAAGAGGGGGCTTCGGTTCGGGCAGTTAGCCTACCTGCGGTGAAACCTCAGCGGGTGGTATCTAGCTAGATTAGAGTAAGGTAAAGGCTTTGTGATATTTTATCTGGGTCTCATGCCAAAGGAAGCGTGTTGACCTTTAGGATAATTTATCTCTTGTGGGTAAAGTTGTACAACCTCTGCAGAGTGTAAAACTATTCGAATAGCCGTGCCCGCGGTCAAGGGCGGGCAAGGAATGCATTCACATGGTAGATTTCTGGTTTTGGTTTTAAAATCAAAAGTTTTGTATTCCGAGGGTGGAGGGAACTCTCGGAAGGGAATCCTGGCAGATGGAGCCAGAGAGGGTGGATGGAACCCGCAGTTTAAAACTTGACCAATGGTAATTGGTTAGCTAGTGTTGGTAGTTGGAACCTTCACTAGAAAGTTAATTCTGTTAAAACATTTACTTCATTAAATTAATGCCTTCGAAAATAATTAGTAGTAATTAAGTTTTCAAATATTGCTTTGTGCAAAAGAACCGTATGGCCTTCCTTTGATAAGCCTTGCATCTATGCATTTTTCCCAAGACTTGCGGAGTACTTTATGTACTCACATGCTACACTTAAAAATAAAATCTCAGAGGAAGTTGAAGCTCAAGAAGGTGACTACGACTACTGCTTCGCTTGTGGCTGCGACGGATTCTTCCCGGAGGACTAGGTCGCGCTTCCCCAGTCAACTGCCTGTGGCATCTTGATGGGTCTACTTTGATTTCACTTTGCTTCCGCTGTGTTTTGATTGTGCGAGGTCTTGAAACCTCCAATGTAATAATTTGACCCTGTGGTCAGTACTCTTATCTATTGTAATAAATCGTTGATGGTGATGTTTCCCATTCTGTTTGACTGTGTGCACTAGCTTTGATCTGGGACTAGTGCTGTAATACACAGATGGTCCGGGTTTGGTAATCCGGGGGCCCGACAGAGATGGTATCAGAGCCAGGTTGACTGTAGGACGTGACCTAAATTAAGAATGGCAAACCATAAGGACTTATATTTATAAAAAGAGTATATTAAAAATGTATAAGCTTCTTTGCTTCTACTCTCTTCCTACTTAGAATCTCGTTCTTGTCTCCAACTCCATTTGTTAAAAACTTTTACTAATCTTTTCTTTCACTCAACTTTGTAGATGGCTGGTTCATCCTCCGCTGCCCCGTGGGACTACTACTCACATGGAGAGGATGCTGGAGCATTCGCTAGCCTTCTCCGACAGCTGATGCAGTGCTTGGAATACAGTCAGCCGCCCATTTTCAGGGGTCGGAAGACGCGGATTCTGGACCGTGACTCCTGGTCGATGGAGGTATTCCTGTATGCACGGGATGGGGAATTCAAATCCCAAACATACCCCATCAAGCACCCTCGGTCCCGCTGTTATGACGCAGTTCAGGACGCAGCACGCCTCGCCATTGATGAATTGTGCCATCTGCACAAGGATGCTGTACATCAGTCCCCTTTTTGCTTCTTCATCAACCCCAGGGTAGGACAGAGGTATCCAGATCCCTTTGATATTCCAGCTGACGATCCTCGACTGTCACATCAGGTGCAGCTCACCTAGGCGATGGCAGTCACTTATGCTAGAGCTCAGGAGGAGATTGGACAACTTCGGATGCTTCTCACTTCCAGCTACCAGCATTCCGACACGCTTCGCGCACAGCTTCTCCAGAGTCAGGCAGCTGAGTTTGAGCTGGGACGTCTCCGAGCCGCAGCCGACTACGCGCCGTCTTCACCCGTAGTTGATTACACACCATCTTCTCCAGTACCAGCTGTCATCCCCAACAACCCGGCACCAGCTCGACTTTCAGGACTCCACATCAGACTTACAGCACGCAAGAAGGTGCGACGCCCCAGTCCGCCACCTGTCATCACTCTCAAGAAGCGCAAGCCTTCTCCTTCTCGTTCTCGGTCGACTGCCTCCAGTCGTAACCGTGCCTCGGCCGAGTGTGACTGTTCACGTCACCACGTGAGAGAGCGCCAGGAAGACCCGGAGGAGGATCCAGAAGAGGACCCGGAAGAAGACCCTGAGGAGCGCGTCTTTGGAGAGGATTAGTAGTCTTTTGAGTCAGTAGTACCCAAATAAAATGTCCGCGTCCTTAGAACGCTTATTGTTATGTTTTGGTGTGCTAGATGGACTGTACCAGGCCTATGTGCACTTGTGGTACAGCCATCCTTGGAGTTATCTTGATTTTAATAAAAGTTTTCCCCTAAGTGGTTGCTAGTTCTTTCTTGTGTGTTGGCTTGGGATGTGATTTAGGTCCCCTAATCTCTTACCTTTGCTATTTCCCTCTTACCTTCTGCTAAACCTAAACCGCTTCAGATGGTGAACACGAGGAGCAACCCTGGCAACAGCCGTGACGCCAACAATCAGCCAGAAGACAACATTCCACCACCTCCTGCTCAGGCCCCCAACTTGGAACAGATGATGGCTATGCAGCTGCAGTTACTTCAAGCTCTCGCCCAGAACCAAGTGCAGCCAGCCCAGCAGGCACCCAACCAGGCACCTCAGTCTAAGTTGGGAGAATTCATGAGGAGAAGGCCTCCCACTTTTGCTGGATCAGTGGATCCCCTGGAGGCAGATGATTGGATCAAGGATGTGGAAAGAAAATTGGTCCTAGCTCAGTGCAACGATAATGAAAAGGTGCTGTATGCTGCTCACCAGCTCAAGGGAATGGCTGCTAACTGGTGGGAAAACTACCGCGCCGCCCATCAAAATGCACAAGCTATCAATTGGGACGAGTTTGTTGAAGCTTTCCGCACTGCCCATATTCCTACGGGATTAATGGAAATGAAGAAAAGAGAATTCTATCAACTGCAGCAGGGAAACCTCAGTGTTTCCGAATACCTGAACAAGTTCACCCAACTGTCCAGGTATGCATCTGAAGAGGTCACATCGGATGCGACCAAGATTTGGAGGTTCACTGCAGGGACTTGACCCCAACCTCAAGGTGCAGCTGGTATCCAACGATTTCCCTACCTTCCAGCACCTAGTGAACAAGGCCTTTGTCCAAGAAGATGCTCAGCGTCAGCTATATGAAACTCGGAAGAGGAAGTTTCAAGCCCAGCAAGGAGCAAGCAGCTCTCGATTCCGCTCCAACGCACCTCACTTTCACAAACCTTCAGAGTCAAGCGTGCCAAGGACTTCCTTTTCAGGACCCCGCCCAAATCCACAAACTCCCCGGGCAAGCAATGGTGGCCACCCCAGCAGAACAGGACTTCAGCAGCAGGAGTGCAGTGTTTCAACTGCAAGAACATGGGGCACTATGCCAGCAACTGTCCCCAGAAACGCCCAGCAATGACCCCAGTTAGTTTCAATCTAGGGACTACGCCAGCACGAGCTCCAAATGCAGGACAAGGCCGTGGGACACCTCAGACCCCAAGGACTCCACAAGTGGTGAGCAGAGGGCATCTCAACCATGTGACCGCGGAAGCAGCCCAGGATGCACCCGACGTAGTTCTGGGTAAGTTCCTTGTCAACTCAGTACCTGCATCAGCATTATTTGATTCTGGAGCTTCGCATTCTTTCGTGTCCAAAGATTTTGCTGAAAGATATAATTGGGATGTGTGTAAGCTAAAGAACCCTATGCTAGTCCAATCCCCTGGAAAGGAAATGAGGACTAACACAGTTTGCCCTAGAGCAACTGTGGATATAAATGGAGTTAAGTTCCTAGCGAACCTTATTATAATAGACTCCAGGAGTTTAGATGTGATACTTGGAATGGATTGGTTAACCAAGTATAAAGGACAGATAGATTGTGCTGATCGAGCTGTTACAATCACTAACTCCGATGGGATTCAAGTAAGGTATAAGTCAAACTCACCTACCTAGAGCAGGTGTGGTTTGAACAGTGTGAAGGGAGTGACTCTGGAAAAAGTACCTATAGTGAGTGAGTACCCAGATGTGTTTCCTGAAGATTTACCCGGAATGCCGCCAGACAGGGAAGTAGAGTTTGTCATCAACCTAGTACCTGGAACAGCTCCGATTTCAAGGAGACCTTATCGGATGTCTGCAAATGATTTGGCTGAAGTTAAGAAGCAAATTGAAGAATTGCAGAATAAAGGTTTTGTAAGACCAAGCTCGTCACCCTGGGGAGCACCAGTACTGCTAGTAAAGAAGAAAGATGGTAGTCTTCGCATGTGTGTGGACTATCGATCCTTGAATGATGTGACGATTAAGAACAAGTACCCTTTACCCAGAATAGATGATCTGTTTGATCAGTTGAAAGGATCATGTGTATTCTCTAAGATTGATCTTCGATCAGGTTATCACCAATTGAAGTTAAGACCAGAGGACATACCCAAGACCGCATTTGCTACCCGTTATGGATTATATGAGTATACAGTGATGTCTTTCGGTCTAACCAATGCCCCAGCATACTTCATGAATCTAATGAATAAGGTGTTCATGGAATATTTGGATAAGTTTGTGGTTGTATTCATCGATGATATTTTGATATATTCCAAGAATGAGGAAGAACATGCAGAACATTTGAGGATAGTTTTGGAAAAGCTCAGAGAAAATCAGTTGTATGCCAAGTTTAGTAAGTGTGAGTTTTGGTTAAAGAAAGTAGCTTTCTTGGGCCATG
Organism: Dendrocalamus latiflorus; assembly: GCA_017311315.1. Taxonomy (NCBI): domain Eukaryota; kingdom Viridiplantae; phylum Streptophyta; class Magnoliopsida; order Poales; family Poaceae; genus Dendrocalamus; species Dendrocalamus latiflorus. Next base: position 6,923,132 of record CM029630.1, on the reverse strand, counting down.
TGATTTCAGCGGGAGGAGTGTCCGTAGACCCTGAGAAAGTAAGTGATGTGCTTAACTGGACACAACCAAAGTCAGTATCCGAGATCAGGAGTTTTCTTGGATTGGACTGGTTACTATCGTCGATTTATTGAAGGCTTCTCCAAGCTCGCAAGACCTCTCACCCAGTTGCTGAAGAAGGAAAAGAAGTTTGAATGGAGTAAACCATGTGAGGATAGTTTCCAAGAGTTGAAGAAGAGGTTAACTTCTGCACCAGTGTTGACGCTTCCGGACATTAGGAAGGATTTCGAAGTCTTCTGCGATGCGTCAAGGCAAGGACTAGGCTGTGTACTGATGCAAGAAAGAAAGGTAGTAGCATATGCCTCAAGGCAGCTGCGACCCCATGAAGGAAATTACCCAACTCACGATTTAGAGCTTGCTGCCGTAGTGCATGCACTGAAAATATGGAGGCATTACTTGATTGGTAATCGCTGCGAGATTTACACGGATCACAAAAGCCTGAAGTACATATTTACTCAACCCGATCTTAACATGAGGCAAAGGAGATGGCTTGAGTTAATAAAGGATTATGATATTGGAATACATTATCACCTAGGAAAGGCTAATGTGGTAGCGGATGCCTTGAGCAGAAAGAGTTATTGTGCCAAGCTGTGGATTAAGGACAGTATGCCTGCCCTTCAAGAAGAATTCCAACGGCTCAACTTAGAAGTAGTGGAGGAAGGATTCCTAGCCACTTTGGAAGTTCAACCAACCTTAGAAGATCAAATCAAGGAAGCTCAAGTAGAGGATAAGTACGTTAAGGAAATTAAAGAAAACATGAAGAAAGGGAAGGCACCAGAATTTTCAGAGGATGAAGAAGGTACCCTTTGGTTTGGGAAAAGGATTATTGTACCTGAAAAGAAAGAGGTAAAGGAGTTAATATTGAAGGAAGCCCATGAATCTGGATATTCAATTCACCCTGGGAGTACCAAGATGTACCAAGATCTCAAAGAAAGGTATTGGTGGTCAAGTATGAAACGAAGAAATTGCAGAATACTGTAGCCTTGTGCGATGTATGCCAACAGGATTAAAGCTGAACACCAGAGACCCGCTGGACTCCTACAACCTTTGCAGATACCTGAGTGGAAATGGGAAAAAATTGGTATGGATTTTATAACTGGATTGCCAAGAACCAAAACAGGGCATGATTCAATTTGGGTTATAGTGGATTGTTTGACAAAAGTCGCCCATTTCATTCCAGTAAAGACCACGTACTCCGGGGATAGACTTGCAGAGTTGTACATGTCAAGAATTGTGTGTTTGCATGGAATCCCAAAGAAGATTGTGTCAGATCGAGGAACCCAATTCACTTCGAGATTTTGGCAAAAGCTACATGAACTTTTGGGCACAAACTTAAACTTCAGTACAGCTTATCATCCACAGACAGATGGACAAACAGAAAGAGTAAATCAAATTCTGGAAGACATGTTGAGGGCTTGTGTACTGGCAAACAATAATAACTGGGATCAGAGTTTGCCCTATGCAGAGTTCTCCTACAACAATAGTTATCAATCTAGTTTGCAAATGTCTCCGTTCGAAGCCCTATACGGCAGAAAGTGTAGGACTCCATTGTATTGGAAGGAGACAGGAGAAGGACAAGTATTTGGACCAGATGTGTTGAAGCAAGCGGAAGAACAGGTTCGCCTAATCCAGGACAGATTAAAAACAACACAAACCAGGCAGAAAAGTTATGTGGACAATCGACGTAGAAGCTTAGAATTCGTACCTGGGGATCATGTTTATTTGAAGGTGTCACCTCTCAAAGGAATGAGACGTTTTGGAGTCAGTGGAAAGCTAGCTCCCAGATTCATTGGACCTTTTCCTGTTGTGGCGAAACGAGGAGAAGTTGCTTACCAGTTGGAGCTTCCACCTCAACTGTCAAAGGTGCATGACGTCTTCCATGTGTCTCAGCTAAGAAAGTGTCTTAGAGTTCCAGAAGAGCAGATGCCTCTAGATGAAATAAACGTGAAGGAGGACCTCACCTATCTAGAATATCCAGTCAAGATATTGGAGGAAGCAGAGCGCCGTACGCGCAGTAAGGTTATCAAGATCTGTAAAGTGCAGTGGAGCAACCATTCAGAATCGGAAGCAACTTGGGAGCGTGAAGAGGATCTAAGAGAAGAGTTCCCCGACCTTTTTCCCAGTCCATCCGAATCTCGGGGTCGAGATTCTTTCTAAGGGGGGTAGGTTTGTCACATCCCAAAATTTGGCTTTTTGAAAAATTTAAATTCAAATTAATTATTTTAAGGTAATTGGATTTTACTTGGCTTTTAATTGCCTTTCTGATTTTTCTGGAATTTAAAAACTATTTTTAGAATTTAAAAAGTAATTCAAAATATGAAAATTAAATATCAACAGTAGTTGGAAATAATTTTATTTAGTCCAAAATATGTCCAGGAGCTTCTGTGAATTTTTCTGGAATTTTTGGAGGTATTTTCGTATTTTTCTGAGGCCTAAATAATTTTTTAGCCATTTCTAAAAATCTAAATCAAATTCGGAAAAAAAATAAAATCACCCTTCCCCTCCGGCCGACGCGTGGACGGCCCAAGACCGCCCACGTCGCCGCTCGGCCTGATCCAGGCCGCTCTCTCCCTCTCCCACCGCCAAGCGGGCCAGGCCCGTCAGCGGCCCGCCTAACCCCCTCCTCGCCCGACGTGTGGACGGCTCGGATGAGCCGCGTCCTCGCGCCCAGCCTCAATTCACCGCCCCCTCCCACTTAAGCCATCCCGCCGTTCGATCCTTTCTCCCGAGCCGCGTGGCTTCAATCCGCGCCGTCCACCCCTGCTCTCCCCACTCTCACTGCGCGCGGGCCCCACCTGTCGGATCCGTCGCCCCCGCGGAGCCGCCGCCTTCCTTCTTTTCTTCCCCCTTTCCTTTCTCGCCGACCGACCAAATCCTCGGCGGACCCGGTCTTGCCTTCTCCGTTCCCCCAGTTTTGGAAACCCTGGACGCCGCCGCGACCAAATCCCCTCTTCCCCGCGCTCTCCTTTCCTTCTCCGCGCCAGAATTCCATATCTCCCCGCTCCCTTCCTTTTTCCGGCCAACACCCCGGCGAGCAATTGCCGCACCGTGCCCCCACCTCAGCCCCTATAAATACCCCCATTGGCTTCGCCTCTCCCCGCACCACCTTCCAGCGCTCTTCACCTCGCCCTCTGAGCCCCGAGCGCCGTCGCGCAGAGAGTTCCCCGTGCGCTCGGTAAGTACTCCGGCGAGCGATCGTCGCCACCTCGGTGATCCCCGGAGCTCGCCGTCGCCACCCCAAGCTTCCTCACGCCCGGGCGAATCTCCCCAGCACCTCAGCCGCCTCCCCCCCCACCCCGCCGTCGTAGCACCGTCGCACCGGGAGACCCGTACCGCGCCGCCGCTCCTCTCGTCGGCGGCCATCCTCCGTCACCCCCGAGCCTCGCCGACCCCTCCAACCGAACCCTCTTCACGCCAGGATTACATTTCACGCACCACCCGAGCACCTCCGGCCTCCTCTCGCCGCCGGCGCCGTCGCCTCCGACCACCTCTGCTTGCTCTCCAGCAGGTATCCCTCACAGTGATTTGTCGCCCTATATGGGTAGGCAAAGCCTCCCCGCTCACTTGGCTATCACCGCTCGCTCTCCCTCTCTCTGACTCCCTCGGCGCGCGTTCGAGCCTCCGGCTCCGCACGCTGAGGTTGAGTTTTTCGTTTAATTTTCGCGACTGACAAGCGGGCCCCACACGTCAGCGACCGCCGATCTGTGTGGGCCACTGCCGCCTGGGTCCCACCCGTCTGCGTCAGCCTCTGACAAGTGGGTCCAGATCCCAGTGGGTGCCACCTGTCAGTGACCGAAGAAAATGAGGTCACTGAAAGAGGGGTCCCACATGTCAGTGACCAGCAGAGAATACTGTTCCGTGGGTCCCACCTGTCAGTCTCCCGAGATAAAAATAAAAGAATAAAATTTAATCCTCCAGTGGGTCCCACCTGTCAGAAATTTTCGAATTTCTGGATTTATTTCAGATGAGCATAACTTTCTCATTTTAACTCCAAATCCAGCCATTCAAATTTCTAAATTCATCTAAATTCATAATCTATCCAACTATGGCCTCTGTTGAATTTTTGGATTTTATTTGAATTTTGTTTGTATTTATTTGCTTTGTTTGCCTCGTCTTTCCTCGCGTAGATTCCAACGTTGTCGACGATCCCTCTTCACAGCAACAAGAAGATCCAGAAACCCTCCAAGAAAGCAAGTCTCCTTTGATCATCTTGAACCTATGATTTTGAAAATGTTTTAATTATTTTAAATTGTATGCATTGCTATTTACATAAAAGTCACTAGTTCAAATCTTTAGGAATTAGTTATTCCAACTTTGTTATGCCCTCATTTGACATTGATTGCCATGTACCTTGTCACCCTAGAACTTCCTTTGTCTCAATAATGAGATTACTATTAATCTTTGTGAATATTAGAATGGTAGGTTAATGCTTAGTCTTGCTATCTAATAACTTTGGAAAATCTTGAAAATGGGAAATTATGAGTTATTATTAAATCCTTGTGTTTGAAAGTGAAGTGGCAATTGGAGTTGTCACTGTGATTTTAAAATAAAATAAAAATGTGAAAGTTGGTTTAGATTAGGGTGGATGGCTGTTTGGGTTGGTGCAGTAAGCACGAGAACTTGTTAAGTGTATGTTCCACCCTAGTCAAGTAAGGACCGACGCTTGTGTTTGTCCAAACTGAGCATTAACCGTACAACCACAAGTCTATATGGGTACGACCTAGCTAACTAACTTATGATAGTCTAGTTTAGGTGCCACCAGTGGAAAGTGGATGCCAGGGATGGACTGGTTATTCACAGTGAGGGACAGGGATTTACTGTACTCATATGGCGCAAGAGGGGGCTTCGGTTCGGGCAGTTAGCCTACCTGCGGTGAAACCTCAGCGGGTGGTATCTAGCTAGATTAGAGTAAGGTAAAGGCTTTGTGATATTTTATCTGGGTCTCATGCCAAAGGAAGCGTGTTGACCTTTAGGATAATTTATCTCTTGTGGGTAAAGTTGTACAACCTCTGCAGAGTGTAAAACTATTCGAATAGCCGTGCCCGCGGTCAAGGGCGGGCAAGGAATGCATTCACATGGTAGATTTCTGGTTTTGGTTTTAAAATCAAAAGTTTTGTATTCCGAGGGTGGAGGGAACTCTCGGAAGGGAATCCTGGCAGATGGAGCCAGAGAGGGTGGATGGAACCCGCAGTTTAAAACTTGACCAATGGTAATTGGTTAGCTAGTGTTGGTAGTTGGAACCTTCACTAGAAAGTTAATTCTGTTAAAACATTTACTTCATTAAATTAATGCCTTCGAAAATAATTAGTAGTAATTAAGTTTTCAAATATTGCTTTGTGCAAAAGAACCGTATAGGCCTTCCTTTGATAAGCCTTGCATCTATGCATTTTTCCCAAGACTTGCGGAGTACTTTATGTACTCACATGCTACACTTAAAAATAAAATCTCAGAGGAAGTTGAAGCTCAAGAAGGTGACTACGACTACTGCTTCGCTTGTGGCTGCGACGGATTCTTCCCGGAGGACTAGGTCGCGCTTCCCCAGTCAACTGCCTGTGGCATCTTGATGGGTCTACTTTGATTTCACTTTGCTTCCGCTGTGTTTTGATTGTGCGAGGTCTTGAAACCTCCAATGTAATAATGTGACCCTGTGGTCAGTACTCTTATCTATTGTAATAAATCGTTGATGGTGATGTTTCCCATTCTGTTTGACTGTGTGCACTAGCTTTGATCTGGGACTAGTGCTGTAATACACAGAGGGTCCGGGTTTGGTAATCCGGGGGCCCGACAGAGGGGAGGCTGTCGGACCGCCAAGCGATGAGGCTACACGGTGATGATGAGACGGAGCCGCGCCCTAAGAAGTCGGAGGCGATCGTCTTCGTTGCCTACTTCGAAGCCGGACTTCGCATCCCGTCCGCAGTAATCGTTGGGGACGTGTTGCGGACCTTCAAGTTGGAGTTTTCACAACTGACTCCGAACGCGGTGGCTCGCCTTGCCGTGTATAGCTGGGCCCTGCGGTCGAAAGCATGTTGGCCCAGCGCCTCGCTGTTGGCGTATCTGCACGAGGCCCAGTGCCAACCAAAGGAGCGGAAGGACGAGACGGTGTCGAAGTTTGGCAGCGTCAACTTTGTTCTACGAACATCATGCGGAAGGCTCTTCCCTGCGAACTCGACCCGAGGGAAATGGGAGTCCAACTGGGCGAGGCGGTGGTTCTATCACCGTGTAGCGAGTGGTAGTGGCCTTGAGTGCACGGGCGGGCGATTGCCTTCAAGCCCACACCTGGTCTGACGCTTGACTAGGAAGATAGGCGAAGGGCGCGAAGACTTGTGGGGGTCACTGCCCGCTTCAATATGCGTGACCTCGCCAAGGAGTACACCATGTACGGTGTGACGCCGCTTGCCCACGATTGGCGCTTGACGGCTGGGGGACGTCGGGACGACAACGTTCAACCGTCCGTTTGCTCGCTGCCCGCGCCGACTGGACCTCGTAAGCCTCGTCCGTGTCCTTCCCTTTGTTCATACATATTGCATTGTGTGTAAATTTGGGTACCTAAAAAAACTTGGGTACCTAAAAAAACTTGATTTTCTTTTGTAGGTAAATTATAAAACCGGTGGAAGGCATTGGGTGTTGGATAGTGGATGCACTCAACACATAACCGGAGACCGGAAAATGTTTACCACTTTTGAGAGTGGGAGCAATGAGAGAATCACCTTTGGAGACAATAGCAAAGGGAAGGTACTTGGTTTGGGTAAAATTGCAATATCTAATGACCTTTCCATTTCTAATGTATCCTTAGTCGAAACATTAAATTTCAATTTGCTATCTGTTGCCCAATTGTGTGATTTAGGATTAACTTGCTCATTCTCAAAAGAAAATGTAATTATTTCAAAAGAGAATAATGATGAACTTGTTTTCAAAGGCTTTAGATTTGGAAATCTATATTTAGTAGATTTTACTATAAATGATTCATGCTTAAAAACTTGTTTAATTGCAAAAACTTCTTTGGGTTGGTTATGGCACAGGAGACTAGGTCATGTGGGTATGGTACAACTTAAAAAGTTTTTCAAACATGACTTAGTTGTTGGCTTGAAGGATGTGAAGTTTGAGAAAAATTGACTTTGTAGTGCTTGTCAAGCCGGAAAGCAAGTCGCTAATTCTCATACTTTCAAAAGTATCATGTCAACATCTAGGCCATTAGAGCTCTTACATATGAATTTGTTTGGGCCAACAACCTATAAGAGCATTGGGGGTAATAGCTATTGTTTAGTCATTGTGGATGATTACTCTAGATATACATGGGTATTCTTCCTAAATGATAAAAGCGAAACGTCTGGAATTTTCAAAAGTTTTGCAAAAAGGGCCCAAAATGAATTTGATTTTAAAATAAAGAAAATTAGGAGTGACAATGGTTCCGAGTTCAAAAACACTAAAATTGAAGATTTTTGTGATGAACTTGGAATAAAGCATGAACTTTCCACAACCTACACTCCGGAGCAAAATGGAGTTGTAGAAAGGAAAAAATCGCACATTAATTGAAATGGCTAGGACAATGCTTAATGAATATAATACTTTCGATAAATTTTGGGCGGAAGCTATTAACACCGCTTGTCATGCCATATATCGCCTTTATTTACATCGTCTTATGAAAAAGACTTCCTATGAGCTTCTCATTGGAAGAAAACCGAACATTTCCTACTTTAGAGTATTTGGTTGCAAATACTATATCTTAAGAAAGGGTGTTCGGCTTTCAAAATTTCAAAGTCGATGTGATGAAGGATTTTTATTAGGATATTCTTCAAATAGCAAAGCCTTTAGAGTTTATAATAAAAATTCGGGGTTATTAGAAGAATCATGTGATATACAATTTGATGAAACTAATGGCTCTCAAGAAGAGCAAGAAAATTTGGATGATATAGGGGATGAAGGATTGCGTAAGGCTATGGAAAACATGCAAATAGGAGACATCAAGCCAAAGGAAGATTCATCATCACCAAGCTCATCAATGACAAGTGGAGCCACCTAACTCGTCTACAACAAGCAACGTTCAAGTCATAGAAGAAGAACAAAAGGATCAACAACAAAACAATTTCAAGATTCACAACACAATCGCCAAGGATCATCCAATAGATCAAATATTGGGTGACGTGAGTAAGGGTGTTCAAACTCGCTCTAGAGTAGCTTTTATTTTGTGAACATTACTATTTTGTGTCTTCTCTTGAGCCTAAACTTGTAGATGAAGCACTAGATGACCCGGATTGGGTAAATGACATGCATGAAGAGTTGAACAATTTCGCACAAAATGAGGTATGGACCTTGGTAGAAAGACTCGAAGAGCACAATGTCATTGGCACAAAATGGGTCTTCCGTAACAAACAAGATGAAAACGGAGTTGTGGTAAGAAACAAAGCAAGGTTAGTTGCTTAAGGTTATACTCACGTCGAGGGGTTAGATTATGATGAAACTTTTGCACCCGTTGCTAGACTTGAGTCTATTAGAATCTTGCTTGCTTTTGCATCTAGTTTTGATATTAAATTATTTCAAATGGATGTTAAAAGTGCATTTCTTAATGGAACCATCTCCGAACTTGTATTTGTTGAACAACCACCGTGGTTCGAAGATCCAAAATACCCTAATCATGTTTACAAACTTTCAAAGGCGCTATATGGTTTAAAACAAGCTCCTAGATCATGATATGAGCGCCTTAGAAATTTCCTTGTTTCGAAAGGATTTAAAATTGGTAAAGTAAATACAACATTATTCATAAAAATCATTGGTAATGATTTCTTTGTATGCCAAATTTATGTCGATGACATTATATTTGGTTCTACTAACCAAGATTTTTGCGAAGAATTTGGTGATATGATGTCTAGGGAATTTGAGATGTCTATGATAGGAGAATTGAGCTATTTTCTTGTACTCCAAATCAAGCAACTCAAAGATGGGACTTTTATAAGCCAAACAAAGTACGTTAAAGACCTCTTCAAGAAGTTTGGCATGGAATATGCAAAACCCATCAAGACACCAATGGCAACAAACGGGCATCTAGACTTGATGAAGGAGATAAGTCGGTAGTGTAACATCCTGAAAATTTAAATTTTGGAAATGTGAAGTTTTTGAATTTCTTTTGCAAGGAATTTTATTTGAATTTGGAGTTATGGGATTTTTTTGAAAAAGTTGATGAAGGTTCCAAAAGTTGGAGGAGAAATAAACATGTTTAAATATGAGAGAATTAAAAATCTACAATAAGAATCTGAAAAGATGATCCACAAAGCAAAAATTTCTAGAATTATAAATATACTTATATACATACTCAAATACATACCTCAAAACAAAAGGAAAACAAAATAAAAAGAAAAAGGAGAGAGATGAAACCAGGCCGGCCATTGCCCCGGCCCAGCCCCACCTCTCCCCGCTCCCCTCTTGCTGCGGCCCAGTGGCCCAGCCGCTCCCCGCACACTGCCCACGCCTCTGTCGCTGCCACGCGGGCCCTCGGCCTCCTCTCTCGCTGGCCGATGGACCCGAGCCGTCAGGCTCTTCTTCCTCCCTTCTCTCCCCATGCGCGCCCGGACCCCCCACCTCTCCTTCACCGCACGACTCCGGTCAAAAGCCGGGGGACACGGCCGCAAAGATCCCGCCGGGCAGCAGAGCAGGGATGACGCGAGCGCATCACCCCGAATCTCGCTGCCAGGCTCCGCCGCCTGCCATCGCCGCTGTCCCCGATCCACGCCGGGATGTTCCCCACTGTCGCCGCCTCGTTTTCTCGCCCTACTCTGCCAAGCTTTCCCACGCGCACGACCCTAGCTCACTGACACTCAGCATGCGCGCAGGATATCGATATCATACCGAATCCTCAAAGCCCAACGGCTCTGTCACCGCCGCCCGGCATTGCCGCCGTGCCGCAAGGCTTTACCGTGGCCAGCCTCACCCCGTCGGCTATAAAACCCGGGCTTTACCTCATCTGCATCGCCACACCCTTCACCACTTAGAGCATCTCCAACAGTGACAAGTCAGCTAGCTCATAGCAGTACACATCAGCAATAGTCCTACGTGGAAGAAAGAGAAACGTGAAAACCAAACCAACTAGCGTCGGATCTTGAGCTAGTCTCGCTCAAAAATCGAGAACGGATGAGCCAGCCTTTATCACCATAAGCCAACTTAAGAGATAGTGTACAGGGAAGCTGGCTTTTAATGTGCTATCTCTTATCTGAGGTGGCAAACTATGAGCTAGTTAGTTGGCTCAACCATTGGAGATGCCCTTAGCCCCGAAAGCAATTGGGTTCTAGCCTATCCAATCGCCGGCGGGATCATCTCCACCCCCAACTCCGGCGACCACCCAATTCACCACTTCGAGCCATTAAAACCTAATTCGCTGCCACCACACCACCTCCGACTCACCGTAGAGACAACCCCGCCCTCACCGGAGCATCTCGCCGGCCGTAGCTCGCCGTCGCCGAAGCCCTCTCAGCGCCGTCGCCATCGCACGCCGCCGACCCCTCTCTGGTGCTCACCGCTCCTCAGCGACCCCACCATTGGCACCCTCTCTGCCCCAGGAACGCATTTTAGGACTTCCCCGAATACCTTCGACCATCCCTCGTCGCCGGCGCCACCACCTTCTTCTACCTCTGCCCGGCCCCCTCCTGGAGATACTTCAAAGGGAATTATTCCCCCTATAGGGTAAGCAACAACTGAGCGGTCACTTGGCTAGCTGCGCCGATTCTCTTCTCCCCCTCCCAACTCCCCGGCTGCGCGCGTTCGAGCCTCCGGCTCCGCAGCGCCGGGTTGAGTTTTCTGCGTTTTATTTCGGACTGATAGATGGGCCCCACCTGTCAGTGGCTGCAGCACCCGAGCGGCCACTGACTGTAGAGCCCCACCTTTCAGTGAGTGTAGTGCATGGTCCCACATGTCAGTGACACCCTGAGATGGGAATAAAACGAATAATAAAGGCTATTGGTCCCACCTGTCATAGATACAGCACCTGGAAATAAAATAAAGAAAATGAATTAAAAATAACCAGTGGGACCCACCTGTCAGGAAATTTCATAATTTTTGGATTTAAGTTGGACTGAGAACTTTAAATGAGCATAACTTACTCATTTTAACTCCAAATTAAGTGAAACAAATTTCTAAATTCATCTAAATTCAAGAGCTATCCAATGGAACTGAAACCATGATTTTTAGAGTTCATTTGAATTTCTGGTGACATTTTGTTTGATTTGCTGCTTTTCCTTTCATGAATTTCGCGCACGATAAAATAGCATACGAGGCTCAAGAAGAAGACGCTGAGGCAGCAACCTTAGAAGCTCAAGATCACCAAGAACCAGACCACTGTGACCAAGGCGAGTTAACACTTTGATCATATTGAACCTATGTTTATGCAAATTTAACTTCCTTTAAATTATTACCATGCATGCTGCTATTTTATGTGGTAAAATATGTTCATCTTCAGAAATGCTAGTTATACACCTAATATGATGCTTGCTAATAATGCTCTGTTGTAAATTTGTTGTACATGTGAACCTCGTCGCCATAGCAAAATTATATTATTATAGCTTTTGCAAGTAAGTCCATATAAATAATGCGTTGCTTAGTATTGCTAGATAACACGGGGGTACATAGCTGCCCCAAAAACAACATTTGTAAAGTATGATATATTTGGGACAGTCATGGATGGAATGACTGTAGTAAGTGGACACTATATTTTAAATCTCTGAAAAACCCCAAAATTTCTTATGTACCTGGATGGATGGTTTGGGGGCTGGAATTTGGTGCAGTGGACGCACAAAACATGAAATGTGGTAGAACCATCCAGGTAGTCCTAAGGACCGAATCTTGTCAGGTTATCCTATGTAAAACCGTACAACCACAAGTCTGTAAAGTACAACTTGGCTAAGTAAATTTATCGAAACCCCAGGACTCATCTCACCGGTAGTGGATATGAGTGGATATGCAAGGGCAAGGGGAGGCCTAAAGGGACACTGAGAGGAGGGTGAAGTTTTCCAGTCGTGCTAGCGTTGCGGGGAGTGGAGCCCGACTACGCTAGTATCAGTGGCGAACATCCCGTGCAACGTATGGGACCCACCGCAAGTGGGAGCGGCCCATAGAGTGAGATGTGAAAAGGGAATAGATATTTTGAAAAGTCACTGTTATGGTCCGCTCAACCATATGTCTAAGGAATCATATGGGGCAACGAGTTGATTATCTCTTGTGGTGAAAGTGTACCCACTCTGCAGAGTTAAAACTATTCGAATAGCCGAGCCCACGGTCAAGGGTAAACATGGAAACTTAACTAGATATAGTTCTATTTAAAAATAACTTGAGGTTGGGTATTGAACTATTAAGGGCGAAGGACTGCCCTAGTTTGAATTGTCATGGGTGTCGTCCCAGTGGTAAATTAAGCGGCTATAACGCTGAAGGAAAATGATATATGGTGCAGATGCCATGTAAGGGTGGATGGAATCTGTAACACTAATACTCTGGTTATTTCCATATCGTAATGTTGTAAAATTTTAAAATGCTAGATCTTAGGGATTTTTAAGTAATTGTATTCAAAAGCACTCTTCGCAAAATAAATTAAACCCGAGCCATCCTTTGACCAGCTGTGCATGTTAAGTATTGCATTCTGTGTGTTGGCTCGTTGAGCACGGTGGTTTTGTGCTCATACTCGCATTACCAAAACAGAAACAGGAACTCAAGGACATTAAGCCTATGAGGAGGCCCCTACTAACGTTGGAGGAAGTAATGGCGATAACTAGGGTGTTACTTGTGTATTTGGGTCATAGACAAGAGGGCTTGATGGAGATTGTGTGCATATATATTATCTAGGCTTAGATAATATACATGGTACATAATTACCCACAGTCGCTTGCCTGTGGCAATGGATTCACTTTTGCTTTTAATTCCGCTGCTATAACCAATGTAAACATTTGGTCTAGATGGCCCCTTTTGTAAAACTCTCACCCGATGTGGTGTATTTTAATTCAGTACTGTTATTAATATTCACGCGATGTATGAAATGATTCAGCAATATACCTGTGTGCACTATCTACTGATCCAGGGAATAGTGCAATAAACACAGTAGATTCTGGATTGAAAAATTCGGGTCTGACAGGTAGATTCAAAGCTTTATAGATCAATGATTGGTAGCTTGCTTTATCTTACCGCATCTAGGTCCGATATCATGTTTAGTGTATGCATGTATGCTCGCTTTCAAGCTTCACCAAAAGAGTGTCATTTAAAAGCCGTAAAAAGAATCTTGAGATATTTGAAACACTCCCAAAATATAGGGCTTTGGTATCCCAAAGGTGCTAAATTTGAATTAATTGGATATTCGAATTCCGATTATGTGGGTTGCAAAGTGGATAGAAAGAGCACCTCAGGGAGTTGTCAATTTTTAAGTAGATCTTTAGTGTTTGGTCCTCAAAGAAACAAAATTCCTGTAGCACTTTCAACCGCCGAAGCCGAATATGTTTCCGCCGGAAGTTGTTGTGCTCAATTATTGTGGATGAGGCAAACCTTGATGGCTTATGGAATTAATTTTGATAATGTGCCTCTCTTGTGTGATAATGAAAGTGCCGTCAAAATATCCAATAATTCTGTCCAACACTCAAGAACCAAGCATATAGATATGTGGCACCATTTCTTGAGGGACCATGTTAGCAAGGGAGATATTTGTATTAGCCACATCCGGACCGAAGATCAATTAGCGGATATTTTCACCAAACCCTTAGATGAAAGTCGCTTTTGCAAACTAAGGAGTGAATTGAATGTCCTAGATTGCTCTAATGTTGCATAAATTTACGGCAAAATTAAATGCATGCTCAGTTGTAAAAGCTTGAGAGTTTGTGTGCAAAAGTTTTTATGCAAAAGGATTTTGGTTTAAAATTAATGTAAAAACTATTTCATGATAATATTTTGGGATATTTAATGCATAATGATCCTTAAAGATTTTAGTTGAGTGCAAAAACTAGGGATCATTTGCATCTACTCTCATTCTATTCCAAATCTCTCAAGTCCTAGAAAAATCAGAACTACCGCTACCTCCTGCGGTGCTTCCGAAGAGCGGTACTACCGGCTATGGAAGCGGTACTTCCGCAGAGTAGAACTACCACCCATATCAGTGGAACTACCGGTTGTGACTTAAAGAGGAGAATCCGCCCACGCCCGAGGGTTTCTAGTACGGCCCCTTCTTCCTCTCTCTCTCTCTCTCTCTCTCTCTCTCTCTCTCTCCTCACCGGTTATTCCGCTCCTCACAACCGCCTGCACATCTTCCTCTCTCTCCATCCACAAAGATCCACCAAACCGCCCCTAGATCTTTGAATCTAGCGGAATTTTCTTCAAGTCTTCAAGTCTAATCATTTCTAAAGGGTTCAACTCCTCCGATCCTCAAGGTATCTCGAATCAAAGCCTCTTTTTGATCTCTCTTTTGAACCCTAGGTCATATTTTAGATTGATTTGAAATGTAGATGATTTTGTTATTTGATTCTTGGGTAAATTAGTAGATTTGGAGTTTAAGGGTATTTGCACAGCAAACTCATGGATTCAATCCAAGAAAAACTCCAAAAATCTATGTACATTGTCAAAACCCTAGAATCTGCCAGGAAGCGGAACTACCGCCCGACAGGCGCGGTACTACCGATTTTCCTGACAGTGCAACAAACTCTGTCTAATCCTTTTCAATCTAAATTGATCATTCTTCCTTGATTCTCATGAACTATTTTCCTTGCTTCTAGATGCCTAGAACAAGAGCTGCGGGTAGGAGGATGTACTCTGGTTCTGGGGAGTCCTCGGCCACTCCTACTCACCCTTCCTATGAGGCCTCCCAAAAGGCAGCTCAAGACAAAGGGAAAGCTCTGGCATCTCAATCCGACTCCGACTCTGAGACAGAGTCAGAACACCAAGAGTCAGAAAACCGTGAGAGCTCTCCAATGGAAGCATCGGAAGAGGACTTGACACACAGGGAGGATCCTGCGATTGATCATAAGAAAATCATTGCAGATGAGTATGCAAGGTTACGTCACAGGAATCAGTTCGAACTCCCTTGCAACTCCATTAATCCCAAGTTCCATGAGCAAGTCTTTGATCAACTGTATGGATAGGACAGGTAGTTTGCTGATCACAAGTATGTTGATTGGAATCATTTGGATTCCATTGACAAATATGAGGGCACTTACCGACTGTTTCAGAGGGCAGGAATTCATCATCTCATGGCCCTTCCATGCAACTACAATGAAGAGATGATTCGCCAATTCTATGCCACAGTATATGTCTCCTCTGATTTTCAGTATCTTACTTGGATGACTGTGTGCACAAAATTGGAGGCCACCAAACATGACTTTGAGCTAGCATTAAGAGCAGAGCTAAGTGCCTATGAGAAGGTATATGACAAACCCGCTTTTGATATTCATGAGATGTCTATTTACTACAACACCACTGAGAGGTTTGTCCCAGGAAAGTTGGTTGGTCTTTTGCCCATTCCCAGTCTGGTTAATAGAATTATTAACCATACCACAAGAGCGGGAATTTTGATGCCATTAGAGGTCATGCTTGGAACCTCATTGATTACATCATGAAGGGACAAAAGTTTGATGTTGTCGATGTAATCATCAGGGAAATAGCTACATCCAAAAATGATAGGATTAAGCGCATTAAATATGCGCCTTATATCATGGCATTGATTAGGACCAAGTTTTAGTTTAGGGGAGGATGTGATGGAGTACACAAGCCATACAAGCCTAGACTTGAGCCTCTCATTCCCACAGCTGCTAGAGCTCGACAGTCAAACCCAGCAGCACCAGGGTCTTCTTCAGTAGTAGCAGGAGCAGCAGGTGTAGCAGCAAGCAGCGACACAGGAGCATGGCCAGCCTTCCCTCTCACAGATCTACTTGACCATCCTCAAGGGCTTCTCCACTCTCAACTCCAGGATGGACACAGTGGATGAGAGGTTGACGTCTTTGGATGGCAGAGTTGCAGCCATCGAGCAGACCTTATCCCAGCCGCCTCCTCGCTACACTCGTCGTCGCCTCCGTCGTGATCCTCCTTCTACTCAACCACATGAGTGATCTCTTTTTGGTATTTGATGCCAAAGGGGGAGAAGTGTGGGAAGTCGGGCAGTTGGGCTAGCTATTTATCTATTTTATTTGCTTTTGGGCTGTAATGAACCTTTGTTAACCTTTGTTTATCTTTATGATCGCTTGGATGTAATGAACCTTATGATTATGGATGCTTATCTTAATACCTTTTGCTTAAATGTCAATTTACTTTCATGTCATGATACCTCTTTGTCTTGTGCATCTTGTTTCAAATGTCATAATTTTATTCACGCACATGTTTAGGGGGAGTTCTCTCCTCTCTTGGACTTTTAAATGAAAACAGTTCATCTTATGTCAATACGAAATCTTATTGCAAAGAACTACTTTCATTTAAAACCAAATAGAATATACAACTTGTTTGCCAAACAGTTAGTATATTCAAAAACATTTCTCTCACATAAAATTGGGTTGTCATCAATTACCAAAAAGGGGGAGATTGAAAGCATCTAGGCCCCTAAAATTGGTTTTGGTAATTAATGAGTTTATATGAATATGGGACTAACATGTTTTAATGAGCATGTGAAGGCTTAGTCCATTTGTGAGTTATAAGATGCAAGCCAAAGGATGCAAAAGAAGACCCAAGATTGGCTAAAGGCAAAGGTATACTTAGAATAGGATCTCTTTTATTTTTACCGGTCTTAGGAGAAAGGTGGAAGACCGGATTATAGGGTAGATAATCGTACCATAAAGAGGGATCTTGGCAAGCAACTTGATAGCAAATTTATGTGCCACTTGGATCAACTTAGAAGCTTGCATTCATCAAAGATTGATTTCAAAATCAAAATCTGTGCTCTGTCTGGGACGAGCGGTAGTACCGCAGATTTGAACGTCGGAACTACCGGAGAGCGGTAGTTCCGCACCCAGAAGCGGTAGTATTGGCGACCGGAAGCTCCAACTTTCGAGTGGAGCCTTTTTTCCAGAGAGCACCCCCGGATGCGTTTTAGTTTTTCTGGAAACGGAAGTACCGGTGATTTCAACGCCGAAACTACCGCAGGCTGCGGTAGTTCTGCATTTTCAAGCGGTACTTCCAGAGTCCGGAAGATCCAAAGGATGAGCGGAACGTTTTTTTCCAAAGAGCTCCTCTGGATGAAATTTTGAAATTCTCGGAGCGGAAGTACTGGCGATTTCAACGCCAAAACTACCGTAGGTTGCGGTAGTTCCGCTATTCCGAGCGGTACTTCCGGAGTCCGGAAGCTCCGGTTTTGGAGCGAAGCCTTTTTTCCAGAGAGCGCCAGAGTTTGGGACCTTTCGGATTTCCGAAGAGCGGTAGTACCGCACTGATTTTGTGGAACTACCGGAGAGCGGTAGTACCGCAAATTACAACGGCGGTAGTACCGCGCCACCGAATCCAACGGTCACTGCAGCGCTCTGACATAACCGTTCTGCCACGAAGATTTGGTAGTGGTAGTACCGGCCCATGGGAGCGGTAGTACTGCTCATCCTGAATTTTTCAGGAATTTGTGCTAAACGACTAGTTTTGGTTGGTGGAGGCTATAAATACCCCCCACCACTGCACAAGGGCTAAGGTTAGAGACTCATTGCACATTTCTTGAGCCCTAGAGCATTCACTCCACTCTCATTCTCTCCTTGAGCATTAAATTTGAGGTGGTTGAGCAAATAGTGCTAGAATTCATTAGTTGATCCACTTGGCACTAGTTTGCATTCAAGTGAAGCTCGTATTCATTACTCTTAGTGCTTTGCCGGCACTTGGACGATTGGGCAGGGTTCGATCGATGATCTTCTCAAGGAGCTTGTGAGAAGACCCGGTGATTTGTGAAGGTCTGAGCTCACCTACTCGGAGCGGGGAAGAGCTACCACTAGTGATCGAGGTGCTTCGGCTTAATTCGTGGAGCCAGTCCGATTCGTTCGGGCTAACCTCAATGTGGACTAGGGGAAACCGGCAAGTTTTTGATCACCATGGTAAAAACATCGGTTGTGTTCATTTCTCTCTTAGCTCTTGTTTATATACTTCATTGTGATCATTTGTTTGCCTAGAGCTAGGATTGCTATATTCTTGACTAGAATTGTGTAGGATTAATTGCTTTACATTCTTGTCATTTAAATTGTGAAGAATTAATCAAGTAAAAAGAAAAATTTAAAACCTCCTATTCACTCCCTCTAGTCGGTATCCTTGATCCAACATCACCCTACACCATTCAAAAACTGTGCCGAGTTTTTGAGCTCACCGCCGGCGAACGCCGCCTCCCCAGTCGCCACCGACCTAAAAAATGGACCCCTGGTACTCCCAGGAACCCGTCCATGGTCTTGATCGCGTCACAAATCACAGCAGTGTAGCCGGTCGCCGTCGCCCCCTCTTCTGTTTCGTTGCCACGCACCCGTTCGATCGGGGAAGAAAAATAGTGACGGGTTGTCACTGTTCAATTCGACCCGGCAAACCAAAAACCGGACTCGCGAATGCACAGTAACGGATCCGAACAACAGAACCCGTAGTGAACAGTGTTTGACCCGTATGAATAGTGTCAGATCTGACCGACTAAACCCGTAGTGAATAGTGAACTCGACCCGTTACTATTCACACAAAACCTAAAAATGTATATTTATACCCATTTTGACCGTTTCGAGCCCGCTGACCCATTTCTTAGGCCCATTTCATCTTTTGGACCCTCCTAAAAGCCCAAAACCTATTTTATTTGGATTTTTTTGAATTTTCTTTATTTATTCCTAGCTCATTTTCTTCGAGCGTGGAATTAAATTATTTCCTTGCTTTACTCTAGCACACGACGTCGAAGATTGACTAATTCAAGAAGGAGAAACACTGGATCAAACTCAAGATCAAGAGACAGAAGAGTACAAAATTGTCGAAGTTATAAATCCGCAAGGCAAGTCACATGTTTTTGATCATGTTGAACCTAAATTTTGTTAATTATTTATTTATCAGTATTTCCATTATCTTTTATTTGCGCGCAGATATTTTATGTACAATAAATATTTAGAATGACATGATACCTAGTTACATCCTACCACTGAAAAAGCATCTTTACTTTGATGGCCACATTCACCTTAACAAAACTTAGTAATACTAAATTTACTATTTATATGACCAAGGTAGTGTAGAAAACTCAACTATTTCATACTATTGTTTAACATATCAATTTGCCTGCACTTTTATTAAAGTATTTCTTGAGAATTGATTATCATGAGAACCATGTGTTGGCTTTTGGATAGAATTGTTGAAATGACTATGGGGTAAGGGGGTCTAGTGGAAAGCCACAAGGTGACTCTCGTCCACGACTTTACCCTAGATGGAGGTTTGTGCAGAAAATGTATCAGAGTAAAGTGACGGTAAAGTTGGAGAAAGTAAGGATGACCTTATGCTGAGCAAAAACATAGTGATCGCCCAACCACAAGTTTTGATTTCTCAAACCTGGTTTAGTAGCTGCTCAAATCGATTGAATTTCTACAGGAGTGCAGGAGAGTTAGTATGGACACGGTAAAACCATACTGAACAATGGTAGATTCCTCTCAGGACAGGCAGAAACCTGGCCATGTCGACGGATACCCGGGTCTGAGTTGGAGGTCTACCAGGTAGAGCCTATATAAAGAAATGAGCAATGAAACGACCTTGTTTTCCTAACTCGGTCATGAGGGTTAAGAAATTCTTGTGGGAAAAGCTGGGCAACTCTACGGAGTAATCACAATAGTATCTCGAATACGTCGTGCTTTCGATAAAAGAAGCTATGTTCATAGGTGATTACAACAACGAGGCATAAGTAGAATTGGAAATGAGTGGAAAAGGCTGAGGTCTGTTAATCTAGTTCGAAACCCAAAATCTTTGAGAGTTATTATTATTCTTTTGTGTTTAAAAATATTGACAAATAAAATTGCATCCACATCATAATGAAACAACTATATTTCCATCATTTGAGAATCCTGGCAAGTGGCTATAAAGCATTTCTTCATGTGATTTGCTGAGTACGGTTGATGGTACTCAGTCTTGCAATGTCTCCACCACAACAGATACCAGAGGAAAAGAGGATGTTGCAAGTTTTCGTATTAGGGTTACGACCGCATTCAAGCGTTCCTGTGGAGTTTTCTTTAGCTCTTCTGATTGTAAGTCAAGTTTTGGGCTTAGACGCCCATATTGTTACTAAAGTTGGCCATTAGGTCTTATTTCAATCAAATTAACTTCTTTTAATTGTTTGTGAGCAGGCATGATACTCCTTCTATCCGCAGCTGAACTCCTGGGCTATTGCGGGTGATGCGACATCCCTGTTTCCAAAAAGGGGGCGTTACAAAGTGGTATTAGAGCAAGCTTGACTGTAGATTGTAACACTAAGTATAGGTTTGGTTTCGATAGGAATTCGGTTTTACAAGATTTTAGTTTTCAATGTAAAAGGTATTGCGAAAATCATAAAGTAGTATTGCTATCATCGCCTTTCCTATGTCTATCTCATCTTTCTTAGACATGCATTAAAAGCTTTCTTTTCGAATTGTCAAAAAAGATGTGTAGTCGTTTAGACTAATTTCTTGCTATGTATTAACCGAATGGAACAAAAGCTAACTCTAGTAGAAGTGCTAAGGATGGTGTTAAAAAGAATAGCACGAATGCCTTGACCAAGACTTTTCCTTTGAAAAGTTGTAAGGTCACCGCTCGAGTAGTCAGTACATAATACTCGTTGGATTCCTTTGATGCAACGGGTAAGACCATTTGAGTAGATGAAGTTTTTCTGATTGTAATAATAGCCAAATTGCACTGTTAGCCTGTTAGGCCGTTATATAAGCAATTTGTGCAAAAACTAATTTATGGTTTTAAGTAAAGTTTATATTAAAAGATTTTCTGCTCCTACCCTACTTCCTCTCAATTCGTACCTATATTCTTTTTGTTCTTGTTCCTCTCTCACCCTTCATGCTCTAAATCTCATAGGAAAATTAAATGCGAATTCCTGATTGCAATGAATAGGTTAAATTCCATTCAGGAGAACTGTAAGAGAATAGATGAAGTGATGAATAATTAAAAGATGTTGGTGGAATTATGTTTGATTATCAGGAAGAGTTAGTAGCATGTATTTTGAGTTGATGAAACGATTAAATTTATTGAATTGGATTGACTAGATGGATGGATAAACTGAATTTTGAAAAAATGGGGAATGTGATAATCGGATTTTAAATCGGATTTTAAGCTTAATCAATGATAATGCTTACAGTGGATACTAATAATGGTGATTGTTGGACTGCGACCCTGATCATGATATATTCTCTGTGGATTTATAATAGTGAATTAATTCAGAAGCAAATAGTAAGAAGCTTAGTTGATTATTGGGGTGAGCAGACTGAGATTAGGAAACGATGACGGGAAGAATCGGATTTCTAGGGCAGTCTTGGTACAATATCAGTGGGATTTAAAATAAAAGGAGGGAACAAAATGGTCTATGGCGCCATTTTCTAAAATTTGATCTCCTTTGTCCAAATTTGTTTCACACCACTCACACATGCATCTTCTGATTTCTTTTTTTTTTGCTAGCTCTAATTTTTTTTCTAATTGCCCCTATGTTAATATGTTTGGAGGCAACCATGACCAATTAGCCACATAATGTTCTAGGGGGGAAAGCGGCTACCTCAAAATTTGGATACTTTGCATTGAATTAGAGTATGGTTTTTGAGGCGAGCGATGTTTGCCTCAAAATAGTATTGTGAGCTAACGCTTTGCCTATATATTTTTGAGGACAAACAATTGTCGTTAGCCTCAACAAGGCTGCCTTAGTATCCCTGCTTTCTTGTAGTGGATGATGTATAATCCTTTACCTAAGATCAATATAGTTTTTGTATATGTGTAATAGTACACTTAGGGATTACCAATGCTACTCTGTAACTAGGTAGTTATAAAAAGTAGCTTTCAAGTATGCTATAAAAATGCGGAGGAATATGATTGGTCAGATATGAGATTTTCCCTCCTATATAACAGGAGAGATATATCTAGACCCCTCGATGTGATGGGATAAAGGAAATGTATGGCCATACCACATGAATTTAGCTATCACTAGCTCTCCGTGACATGATGCTATTGTTTGCAAATGTGTTTTTGCAAATAATTAAAGCTCATGCATTCACTCTTTGCAGTGTGAGAATATAATTTGCAAATGTGTTTTGTAAATGGTTGATGTCCATACATCTACTCTTTCTAGTCATGATGCTATTGTTTGCGGATGTGTTTTGCAAATAATTAAAACTCATGCATTTACTCTTTGTAGCATGAGACTATAATTTATAAATGTGTTTTGCAAATGCTTGAGGTCCATGCATCTACTCTTCGTGATATGATGCTATTGGTTGCGAATGTGTTTTTGTAAATAATTGAGGACCATGCATCTAATTCTTATAGAATGTGACTATAATTTACAAATGTGTTTTACAAATTATTGAAGTACATGCATAATTGCATTGGAATCCAAAATTGACTTGATATCAAGTTTTCAACATAGGCCATTGAGAAAGTCCCAGGGGGTTCAGACATGTCTAGAGGAACCCCAGACATGTCTTTAGGTATCATCGTCTCGACCCAATGGCTATTTGCCAACACGTACCCAAACTAGCTGTTATATGTTACTGACCAAGTAGACATGACTAGGGAGTAGTTCCTTTTGCTGATTTTGTGAGTAACAACTAGTTTCTTACTTGGGGGCTATATAAGCTTAGCTTGGGCCTTCTATCATGGCTCTTAGCATCCTATTTTACTCTTTTGAGCTAATGTGATATTTGTCTCTCAATTGTATATGGGTTACACCATGTGAGTAAGGAGAGAGGTCGCTAGTCGTATGTGTTGCTTCTAAAGGTGGATTGAGCATCCACGGTGTGCTACTATGATATTTGGTGAGAGTTAAGCAAGAAGCTTAGCTTATTACTCTTGGTGGTTTGCCAACACCAAGACGGCATGAAGATTGACATCGTGGTATAGTGATCTTCTCAAGAAGCTTATGAGAAAGTCTCATTGTGTTGTAAAGGATGAAGTTCACCTATTCAGAAGGGGAAAGAGCTATCACTAGTGAATTGAGATGCTAGTTTAATTCGTAGAGTCGGTTCAATTCATTTGGGTTTACCTTAACGTAGACTAAGGGAGACCGACAGTCTTCAAAACACTACGGTAAAAAGATTGTTGTGTCATCTTGTGGTTTGCTTACTTGTATTCATTTATAGTGTACAATTTACATTACTAGAATTGAATTGGATTGCTTGTCACCTAGGATTGATATTAGATTTAGGTCATTAGTGCACTTAGTGAGAGATTTAGACCTTAATTGTGCAAAATCATTTTTGATTTATGCTTTCGCATACAACCTTGGTTTAGCCATAGAGATTTTAAAAGTAATCTATTCACCGCCCTCTAGTTGGCCCTCCTCGACCTAACAACTACATTCAACCAACTCGTAATGATCACTCCGATGGATATATTTAGTGTGACCTATGTGGATGATGGGCCTGTTCTTTTGCCTTCGATTTATGGCTTTTGATTGCGGCTTATGACTTTTGGGTTGTTCGTAAGAGAGTACGGAGTAACAGAAACTAGTGTACGATTTTGGCCGATATAAATGAAGTCGCTATAGTGTGTACTATAATCAACTAGTAAACCCTGCCTTGAAAATGCACTGTTTGAAAGCTAGTTACTATAGAAAAACCAAAATAGTTTTTAGAAACTGAAAAGAAGATGCTCAATGTTTCTCCTCGAGGCAGCACCTCTCCTCAAGCTCATCGAATGTATTTTCCATTGCTTGTGGTCTAATCTTTAGTCTTTGTGACAAGTCACTCATGAGTTGGATGCATGCATGTAGGTGTTGGTCATGTGTGTGACTACCATGACAAGCTCGAGCTAGCATGAGGTAAAGGTGCAAGCATGGGATGTGCCCAACTATTTCATGTGACCATACTAGTGTATTTCAATGCACTGGTGCCTGTGATGGGTCTACCTCCAGTCATGTATTTTTTTGTTTGCTAGTGAGGACATGAAACTAATTGGCTGAACACTTTGATAGTTTGTAATTAGCTTGGACACTTAAAAGTTTGCAATTAACCTAGACACTTTGTAATTAACTAGACACTTTAGTTTGCAATTAACACATGGACACTTTGTAATTAACTAGAAATCGGACATTTTGTGATGTCACTTGATTTGCATACGCTTGCCGAGCACTTGATATCCGTTGGCTGATTCTACCACTGACCTCGATGTCTTCCAATAAGTTGGACCACAACGTGAGTTTCGTTTGTTAGCGAGGATTTCTTATTTGGTTGAGAGTTGGCTGGCCTGGCTCCCATCGAGCGAACCAGTGTATCGACGATGACGCACAACTGTCATTTTCTTGGGTGGAGATTGATGCTCATGTCACCGCACTCAACTTGTGCGAGCTTGATCGATCAATGTTCATGTCTCCAAGTGTCCTAGGGCTTCTCCACCCGAGCAAGTCTATATAAGATAATCACCTACCTCACGGATCCCTTGTCCACTCACCTACACCTCACAAATCCCCCATCCACTCACCTACCTCTAATAAGTCAAAATCAATCAGGACCGTTCCTTGTCACTTAACGATTCAACCAAGCACAACTTCCAAAAGAAACAGAGACTGAGTTCCAGAGCTCTTTTCTTCAGACCTGACACTCCCCTCCTTTAACAGATCACTTGCCCTCAAGTATTTGAGTCAGGAAACCAAGACTTAATAGTTGTCGAATAAAATTCAGGAAATGTACTTTTAATGAGGCTGGCATCTTCCCATGATGCATCTTCGGGAGCTAAATTAATCCACTGAATCAACCATTGAGTTACCAAATTATGATTTCTAGGCAAAGCTCTGGTTTCTAGCACTACAGCCAGTTCAGTCTTGATTTTTCCATCTTTCCCAACTAGAGGTAAATCTGGGCTGGGTATGGCATTTGGTCCATAGTGTTTCTTGAGCTGGCTTACATGAAATACAGGAAGGATGTTCACATTTTCAGGAAGCTAAATTCAGTAAGCAACTTTTCCCACCTTTTGCAAACCTCTGAATGGCTCATAAAATTTGCTAGCTAACTTCAATGCTTGCTTCAGCCCAAAAGCAACAGTTCTATAAGACTACATTTTCAACTAATTATTGACATCTAATAAAGAGTCAAGATTTGAAGAGTTGTAACAGCTATAACCTTATAAAGCAATAACCCATAAAGTCAAATAGCTATTAACATTTGACAAATGCAAAGCAAATGAACTATGGTCACACAATGTTAGTATGATGAACAAACCAGAAATGTTTAAGATTATGTGCCCTGCGTGCATGAGTGAACAACCATGGAATATTGATCATAATGCGCTCCTAGTCAACCAAAAAAATGTTGACAAGATTTTCCATCCATTTGAAAAAGGATAACTAGTTATTCACGTGCAAACCTAAGTACTCAACAAAAACAAAACTTAAGTGATCAACAAAATATCTCCATTAAGTATTTTTTTAAACATATCTTTATTAAGTATTGTAGGAAATCTGTAAATTGAAATGAAGATTACACATAAAGGTATTACAATTGATCTCACAAAGCAAAAAATATTTTCGGACAAGAAAAATACCATATGCACTGTTTGCAATTGCTACCGCAACAGCAAGCAAGTTATCATAACAACTCCTCATATCTGTCATATCTTGTAAAAGTAAAGTAGCATTTTGAAACAAAATTAGCAAGATGCTGATATAGGAACACTTCGTAATACAACGAAAAGTTTAGAGTTCTAACGAGGAATAAGCTTGTTTAGAATTTGGATTAAGCTCTACTGTTAGTAAATAGCACCACATGCGTTCTCATATTTCGTCACTGTTTTCATTATTCAGGATACCCCTCAATCAGCGGTTTGATTTTGAGCAATTAAACACTTCTGAATAAAGTGATAATTGGGAATGGGGCACTCTCTTGTCATATCCAACTAGATGTGATAAGATCCAATGGAGTAAAATGCCACCCTCATTTACTACATGGTATTCAACTTAATTATGAGGCCAGTTGCTACCACGCTAGTGCAACTAAACTTCTCAAATGTTTAGATTTTTCTCACTGCAGAGTGATATTTCACGTAAGCAGCACAGTCACTCAATTCTCACCTTATCGAACAAAGGAAGCAAAAGTTTAATGATCTTAATAAAGCAATTGGCACCAAAACCAAATCAGATGTGACTCCGTAAAAATCATAAAATTTATTTGAAGTAAGCCAAACCACTACACCAGTAGCAGATCAAAGGAAAATATCTAAGAGTTACATTAAACTCTGCTCATGGCAAATGCATAATGAGGCTAGAGGGTAGGGACCTATTTATAGACTCCACTTCCAGGTGTTATAAAGTGACCCACTTGTTTCTAGGATTCTGTGAGACTCCTGAATCATGTCACCAACCACGATCAGACATGCTAGTTTTATGAGTCTAACATATATTTTCCTAGTCTTTTTCCAAGTCCGTCCGAATCTCGGGGCTGAGATTTTTTCTAAGGGGGGTAGGTTTGTAACATCCCAAAAATTCACTTTCTGTAAAATTTAATTTCAAACTAATTATTTTAAAGTATTTTAATTTTATTTGGATTTATCTGAATTTTATTTCAAAATCTAAATCAAGAAAATGTATTTTAAATATTTTATTAAAGCCAAAAAGAGTTTATTTTATTTTTCCCAACCTTCCCTAAATTTTATATAATTTTTGAGACTTTTCTGGAATTAAAAATCAATTTTTAAAAGTTAAAAAGTATTTTATAAAATTATTAAAGGCAAATTTGAAATTAAAAATATTTTCCCAAGTCTAAAATAGCTCCTGGAATATTCTATGAATTTTCTGGAATTTTTAGATATTCTTTACTATTTTCTAAGCAATTATAATATTTTTAGTATTTTCTGAAAAGCTAATCCGAAAATTAAATCAATTTAATCCCAGGTTGCCACGTGGCGCTCTCAGATTGAATCCATCTTTTTCTTTGATCTAATCCTAGCCATCCATAACCACTTACCCCTTCACTCAAATCCAACGGCCTTGATTTATTCCCTTGCCACGTGTCATCAATCCGACGGCCCGTACCCCTTCATTTCCCCCTCTCATCGACGCGCGAGCCCCACCCATCATCTCCTTCTTCTTCCTCCCTTTCTTCTTCCTCTAGCCCTCTCTCTCCTACTCCATTGAAGCCGCACCAAAGCTTTAAAATCCAGCCGTTACTTCCTCCTTAATTCCCGAATGAGTGTGCGTTTGATTGCCCCCATCACTATCCACTAACCGCCGGCCGTTTCCCTCTTTTAAACCTCTCCAAACCGCCGGCCGCAATTACTCCGGCGAGCCCCCAAACCACCGCCGTCTCCCCTCCCTTCCCCGCCTATAAAACCCTCCCTTTGCCGCTCTCTTTCCCTCCTTTAGCCTCTCCTCTCCCCGCCGCCCTCCTTTCCCCATTCGGCCGAACGCCGGAGCCGCCGCGCCAAGCTCCGCCGCCGCCTTCTCTCTCCACCACCGCCGCCGCCATTTCTCTACCCGCCGCCGCTCGCCTCCGGCCGCCTCAAGCCCGGCGCCGGTAAGCACCGAGCTCGCCGCCGCCCCGCCGGGCGCCCGTGCGCCGGCGAGCGCGCCACCCGTGCGCCCCGTTCTGGCCTGGGCCATGTCGGCCGGCCCGCGCCCGCGTGGCCTCCGTGTGTGCGCCGTGTGGCGCCACGTCAGCCGTGTGTGCCATGTCGGCTCCCGCCGTGGTTCGTGGACTCGGTCCAAGGTAGACCGGGCCCATATGTCTGAAATTTTGAATTTCAAAATTTTGCTGACATCATAAATATTGTTTTTTAGTATAAAAATAAATCAGCAAAATAGCCTTTTTCTTTTTCTTCAAATTAAACTTTCGGAAGCCATAAATTTCTCATTTTAACTCCGATTTGACCCATTCAAATTTCTAAATTTTTCTAAAATCATAAACTACCCAAATATACACTCTTTTTGAATTTTTGAATTTTATTTGAATTTATGTGTATTTATTTATTTTCGTTTGTTTTGTCTTTTCGCGCGTAGAACCCGTCGTTGCCGAAGACTTCTCCACTCCGCAGCAAGAAGATCCAGACAGCGTGCACGAAGGCAAGTCTCCTTTGAACATTTTGTACCTATGTGTTGCGAAATGTTTTTTATTATTTTAAATATTATTTGCATTGCTATTTAAATAGAACACTAGTTTCTAGTTTAAGTATTAGTTAAACCAATTATTGTTATGCCCTCGATTAAAGTTGAATGCCATGTACCTTTGTAACCTTAGGATCTCCTTTGTCTCAGTAATGAGAGTATTATAATTCTTTGCTAAATATTAGAACGGTAGTAAATGCTTAGTCATGCTATTTAACTTTTGTAACCTTGGAATGGGAAATTATATTTCATTAAACTAGTCTTTGTATTTGGATATTAGTGGCGATTGGTGTTGCCACTGTTCTTTTAAAATAAAATAAAATATGAAAATTGGTTTAGACCAGGGCGGATGGTTAGATTGGATTGGTGCGGATTAGCATGAGATTTTGTAAAGTGTATGTTCCACCCTAGTCGATTAAGGACCAACTCATGTGTTTGTCCAGACTGAGCATTACCGTGCAACCCCAAGTCTATATGGGTATGACCTAACTGATTAACTTACGATAGTCTAGTTTAGGTGCCACCAGTGGAAAGTGGGTGCCAGGGATTTACTGGTTATTCACAGTGAGGGACAGGGACTTAATGTACTCATATGGCGCAAGAGGGGGCTTCTGACTGGGTGGGTTTAACCCTTCAGCGGTAAAACCTTAGCGTGTGGTGTCTAGATAGACTAGAGTGAGGTAAAAGCTTTGTGATATTTCATCTGGGTCTCATGCCAAAGGAAGCATGGTGACTATTAGGATAATTTATCTCTTGGGGGTAAAATTGTACAATCTCTGCACAGTATTAAACTATTCGAATAGTCGTGCCCACGGTCAAGGGCGGGCAAGGAATGCATTCACATGGCAGATTTTTTGTTTTGATTTTTAATATCAAAGTTTTGGTATCCCTTAGTTTTGATAATTCAAAATCATGCCTGTTGGCCTCTAGCTTCTAGCAGACTACCATCCAAGTCAGGTGCTGAAAATCAAGCGATGTAACATCCCAAAATTCGGGTGTTCAGAAAATATGAATTTTTTAAAAAACTTTTCCTTGCATTTTACTGGCATTCAAATTTCTTCTAAATATTTATTTGAAATTTTTTGAGTTTCATGCTATGCAAATCAATAGTCAAGAAAAATCCCAAGTGCAAATAATGAACATAATAATAGAATATGACATTTCAGATCATGAATTCAAAACTACCAAAATCTTTAATTCGAATTCAAAACTACCATATTCACATAAATTCATTAATTACTAAAATCATTTTTAGGGGCCTAGATGCTTTCAACGTCCTCGATCCGGTGACTTTGACCACCCCTCCCTCACTAACGATGTGGTCCCGCGGTGGTTTTTGGCCGTGCACGAGGAAGACATGTTCACTAGCAAGCTGCAGAAGAGGAAACCCCAAATTGATTGAGGGAAACGAAGAGGATTGTTGGGAATGTGTTTAGAAATGAGAGGACAATGAAGAAACTCACTAGGGTAGCGATCACGCACGGTGAGGTCACTTAGGAGATTCTTGGTGGTGAGTAGCGACTAGGCGCTCCTGTCCCATGAACCACTAGCATCCTGGATCCAAACACAAAGCAAAAAGGGTGTCTTAGATGTAAAGGAAGGAGGTGAG